>JAUIRK010000831.1:0-14012 GCA_030549495.1 Nectonema munidae
ATATCAGGGGCGCACATCCGGGGGGGGGGGGCGGCGAAAATGAAAGGCGTCAGGAAATTTTTTTCATTTGGGAATGAATATTTTGACTATCTATTCAGTTTAAAAGCAAGAATGCTCTATTTGCTTAATATTTGAGCGGAGATATTTTTATAATGTTCGATTGTTAAATTTTATGAGTAACACTGTACATAATCAAATCACTTTTTTTAAGAAAATTTCTTGATTATTATAATAAAAATATAATATCGAAACAAAATGTTTCAGTTGTTTAAAATGTGCTTGATCTATTTATGACAGCTGTCAGAATTTTATTTTTAGACAAATATTCAAAAAAAACGCAATGATTTCTTTTCTCATATACTTTGATTTATGTTAGTTTGGTCCTCGGACATTTCCCCCCATTATTTTCATAAGACTGTTCGTCCCATGGACAAATTCGCCCCATTATTTTCATAAGACAGTTCGTCCCATGGACAATTCGCCCCATTATTTTCATAAGACATTTTGTTTCATGGATCCCCCCGTTATTTTCATAAGACATTTTGTCTCATGGATAATTTTTAAAAATTTAGAGATAAAAGATTAATTTGAAATAATTTAATAGAGATAAAATAAACAAGAATATAAAATTTTTTAATAATTTTACCCATAATAAGCAAAGATGGATGAAACAAATAGCCTATGAGATCTATGGGGCGAATTGTCTTTCGATCATTAGTTTAAATAATTTTTTAATTATAAGGGCTAGCTACTTAAATGTTGGCTTTTGCTGCTTATAAAAACTTGAAAATATCAAATAAACTCTAATTCTTTATGCCTCCTATTATTTTGAAATTATTCTGAGAACAGACGGTTCCATTTTAAAATAGTGAAAATTGCTTTATTAGTTTATTTTGTTTCCTTTCTCTCTTATGTTAATTATGTAGCAAATTTTTCAATTTTGAGTAAAAGGTAAGGTGCAGCTTATGTATTTTCATTGACCAGGCACTGATGTACCGCTTATGTCAAACTATGAACAGATTCGTATCGATGAGGAATCGAATCCAGAGGCTTCCGTGCTGAGTCCATCATCTCAACTAACCTGCCATGCCACCCATAGAGTATGCTGTAGGGGAACGTCAAATTAGTTTTCAAAAAAGTTATGCTCTAAAATTTTTTTAGTTTTTTTGTGGCTCTATAACTTTTTCTGATAGACTTTTTTTCCTTAAAAGTTATTATAAAAGGCAAATCATTGCAAAATGTTAACAGTTATTTTACTTTTTGTAGCTTGTATCAATTTAGCTTTTAAAGTATATTTGAATGATGCTGAGTAAAATGAAATAATGCGATCTTAATTTTTTGTTTTATTTTTGTTTGCACAATTATAACTTCGTTTTATACCCTTACCCCTGAATCAATCACATTTTTTCATATAAACATCGCATGGTGTCTAGTAGACTCTTTGCCTTTAGACTACATTCACTCATATAAAACTATCCAACCTTCAGTTATTTGTTTTCTCTATGAATCAAATATCCTTTCATCAATTCCTGTAATGTGCCTGGTAGACTACTTCATTTTTCAAATGAAAAGCCTATTCCACCCCCTAACAATTTTGGATTTTTTTTAACTAGTGTATATTCGATGGTTGTAGGTAAAAATGCCCCCAATTAAAAAGTAGGAAAAAATGCCTCCTAATTTTTGATTTTCACGATTTTTTTAAATTATATAAATATTTTTATTTGGTACCACGAAAGGCTAAATTTCTAAAATTTCTTAATCTATAGTGTTTTTTTCTTTATAAAGCTCTTGACAACAATAGCAAAGGTGCAGATTTGTGGGAATGTGTTCTTAAAATCAGTTAAAACGCAAATTATATTTAGAAAGTATTCTGATACACACAAAGTCCAAAAATATTTGCTGTTTTCTAATTTTTTTTTGTATTTAAAAATTTTTCCTATGCTGAGTTTTTTAGTTTACTTTAATTAAATTTTAAATGTTTTAGATAAAAAGTTAACTTTTTGTTTTTTTTTACAAAAAATCTTTATTTGACATATCTTTTTAAAAAAAAATTTTTTTTAATTTTAATTAATAATTTTTTGAAATTTTTTGTCTTGGGGCATTTTTTCCTAATTTTAAATTGGGGCATTTTTTCGGTTGCATTTTTACTGGGGGTTCCTACTTTTTAATTGGGGCATTTTTTCTGCGCACCATATTCGATATGCAAATTTAATTAAAATATTTTCGCTTGAAGTATAGTATTTAAATTCACCAAATTTGTAAAAAAATATAAAGTAGTTTTATAAATTTAGGTATGCGCTGAATACACTCTATTTTAAACGATTGCTTGAATATTTGGTCTCCCGTGGTATTTCCAGACCACTAATTTTGAAAATTGCAACAAAAAAATTTCGCCCCCAATAATTTTGAGGATGTGCGCACCCCTGATTTATATGTTGATTACTCTTTTTCTGTTTAGAGGGTAAAATTTTTTATTTGCCCGAAAACTTTTTTTGTGATAATAAATTATAATTTAGATTCTGCATAACTTTAGATATACGGTTTTATTTTAAACATAATTCGTTCCTGAAAAATTTTTCTCAAACAGTTTTGACTCTTAAAACATCGAGGCTTAGAGGAAATCTTACGAATTTAAATTTTTTGAGGCTCAGTTTTTGAAAACAAAACATGTTTAATATATTTGTTCTTCAAACAGTGAATTGAAAAAAATTGACCTCATTGTCTTTACCTGCCCCAGATAATTTATTAAATCAAAGAATATAAATCTCAAGTTTGAATGATTAGACACACTTCATTGCATAAAGTGATGTAGAAGTAAAATGTATAAAATGTTAGACGGATGAGATATTTAATTGCTGCTACTAACTTTGTTTCGCTAAGCTTTGAAAATATATAAATCGAACTTGTGTGTGTGTGCTTCAATGTTTGCATATCATTTCTTACTTTATCGCAAAAGACTGAGATGATGAAAAATTATGCGAACACACTAATTTTTCGAAAGATGTCCAGCCACTCTTGCACTATGTAGAAGACATTTGGATTGGACGACCAACGCATAGAAATGCAAGATGGCTTCCTTTATTCGGTGTACATTACATTTTTGAAGCTATAGTGCTTCATTTTGGTACTGTATCTATCTGTATAAGTTGTTGCATTGAGAAATCAAAATGTGTTTTGTGCCTTGCTGTCCTGAGAACAGAGTCAATAATGGCATCGAGAATGCGCAAAGAAGGATTTGAGTCTTAAAAGGCAAAGATTTCATGCCAGAGGATTGTTTGATCAGCTCAGTGCAGTTGTAAACTCCTCAACTGAAGAAACAAAAACTCTATTTTTAAAGTATTCAATCTTTTTTGGGGAAGCTAGAGCAAAGATGATTCTTTAAGAAGCCGTATCAAATAACTTTTGCAATGTCATTGATGCGAAGGAGCAGATTGTAGCGACAATAAAAGCTCTGGCTTTGTTCTTCTTTCAACTCGACGAATTAACAGGTGTAAGTGCATGTTCTTGTCTGACGTTAAATACGAATCGTACCGCACAGATACATTGAGAATACAACTTTCACACATAACCAAACTATCCTCTATCAGACATGCTAAAAGAAGGCTTCTAACCCCTAGCAAACAGACATAGACATACTCTCTCACACTACATAAGTTCAGTACACCCATACAAAATCATCAACAACTCAGAGCTAGCAAATTGCATTGAATTAAGCTGTCTATGCACGATATTTCTACATGCCACATACACCCCCACAACATTGAACACCTTTTCGAATTCCAACGTTTACATACACCCCTCACACCAATCGATCTATGGACCAATCCTACTGCCAGTATTAGGTAAGATGGACGGATGGTCTGGCTATTAAGTTTAATGGAGCAAAAACCAACGAACTATCAACTTCCATATGACCGTTGGAGGCTGATTCTTGAAGATTTTGATCCAAAGTACAACAGTTAACACCTCAAGGCACTAGTTTCTCAGCTTAGCAGAAGCACGAAAATCTTTTCAAGAATTTTTGAATGCTTAGTCAGCTATACCTTACATGCCTATTTCCATCTGCAAAATTCATCAACTTTTCGATATTGCAATTTGTTCAAATTTTGGATATACAGTCAACTCTCTATACACCGGATGCATTCGGGATCCGAAAAAACCGGTTTAGACAGATCCGATTTATTGAGAGTTATGTTTTTTTTACAATTTTTCACCCATTTTTTAATACCATGACTCATTCTAATCATATATTGTAACTTTGATGTTTAAATAGAATCATAAAAATATTTTCAAAAATTTTTTTTTAGTCGCATTAATATAATTTTTAATACAAGTTTGTTTGAATTTCATAACATTTTTTGTAATAACCAAATTGTTTTTGAGGATAAGGCTTTCGACTTCTCTTTGCATTGTTTGATCATGTTGATATGCAAAGTCACTCAGTTTTTTGAGCATTTGGGCTATTTGAAACCGAGAAAGTTTCTTGTTGATTTGAGTCACTTGTTCGCCATCATCGCTTTGTCCATCGACTTCCTGATTCAATAATGCTGCTTCGAAATCAGAAGGATCTTCTGTCGCCGAAATATTGTCAATGTCTATAAACTCGTTGGTTGTCATCCTTGATTCACCAAAACAGATAACAAGCTCGTCAATGGAAACATTTAATTCATCTGTTTCATCTTCGGCATCTGTACAGTCTTCCATCATGAAGCCACTGTTCTTGAAGCATTTTATGATTGTTGAAGTGGCGACCTTTTCCCACGCTGAAGCAATCCATTTTATACAATCTAAAATATTGATTGACTTAGTTAATTGAACCAAACTTGGTTGTTCATCAATTTGTGCCAACAAATGAACCATCAGGGATTTTCTATAACTCGTTTTGAATGATCTAATCACACTCAAATCGAGTGGCTGAACACAGCTTGTAGTGTTTGAAGGGAAAAACTTGAGTGAAATGTTCAATAGAACAATATCTGGTTGATGAGATTCTTGATGCATATCCAAGAATCTTGATGCCATTATCCAAGAACATGAGAATTTTTCTTTTTTCCCTTATCATTTTTCTGTCTACTTCTCGAATCTAAAAAGAACATTTTTTTGATGTCATCCAAGCATTACTATTAGCTGCATACGTTACAGGTAAACTATCGGTTTTGACTCCTTTGAAACATCGCGGATTTTTTGATTTGCCAATGACCAGAGGCTTGACTTTTTCGCCTGTAGCACTGGTAGCGAGCATAACAGTCACTCGTTCTTTGGATACTTTCATACCGCTTTTAGATTGATGCTTAGCAGCCAGAGTTTTTTCAGGTATGGTCCGAAAATATAGGGCCGTCTCATTGCAATTAAAAATGTTACACAGCTCGAAACCCTGTTTTATCCTTCAAACGACAAAACCAATCTTCAACTATTGAACAGTCAACATTACTTTTTTCACCGCATAGAGCATAAGACTTTACCGAAAACCTTGATTTCCAAGAAGTCAACAACCCTGAATTGTGTTAAAATTGTTCAAATTTGAACTTACGTCTATATACACATCATTGTTTAATTTCAATTATTATTTTTTACTACATAAATTCAAAGTGTTGAAAAATCTTTTGTTTATGCTGCAATTAATTGTTTTTCTTCTTTTCCTTAGCTTTATATTATTTTTGTGTCCGGTATAGACAGAGAATGTCCGGTTTATACAGTTAAAATACATTGGAAAGAATAGAAGTGTTTTGGGACTTTGAAAATAATCCGGTTTAGACAAAAATCCGGTATATTCAGAGTCCGGTTTAGACAAAAATTCGGTATATTCAGAGTCCGGTTTAGACAGAGTTTACTGTATATTCTAAATGTGGATATATACATTGTATTAAAATTTCATGTCATTTGAACGAAAAGTAAAGACTTGGTGACATGTGAAATATGTACTTTATTAAAATTTCCACTTTTAATAGATTGTATAAAGGGAGGCAAAATTTTGTCATTTTTATTTACATTTTTATTGACCTTGAGTCATTTTACCGTAGCCAGAAAACTTGGTCTCAGAAAACTATGAATGGAAAATTTGGTCTCAGAAAACTCGGTCCCAAAAACTTAGAGTTATTAGCAGGGCAAGGAAAAATTGACCTAAAAAACTTTTAAAAATTGACCTTATTTTTTAAAAAGTTGACTTTTTACTCAAAAAAGTTGACCTTGAAAATTTTTTGAAAGTAACATACGTTTACAAAAATGATTGTAAAGCTGTAAAAAATTTATTGAAATTTCACTGATTCATAGTCATTATTATTTTTTGAATTATAATAAAATATCATATACTTGAAAATATTTTCGTCTTTAAAATTTCGGTCTTTTTCCAGTAGTTTTTTTAATTTAGAAAACGAACGTTCAACTTCTGAAGTAGTTGCTTGACAGTCCTGTAGCTTCAACTATGTGCTTGGTGAAATTTCACAATTTTGAATGTTACCAGCGTTGCATTTTTGCAACATAATGCGGTGTTACCGTCATGATAAATTTAAGTGTATAGCCAAAATTTTCACATGTTTTTCTATAATTATATGTTAAAATTAGTCTATAATTAAAATTTGAAATTTTTTGATTTTATAAGTCTGCTTTTGTTAATGTTGCATAAATACAACACTGGTATTTGCAGTGTACAAAATGAAAAAAAAGTGAAGAAATTAATGATGAAAATGATGGAATTTTATTGCCAAATATCAAGAAATTGTTAAAAAAAAAAGAAAATCTGTGTCAAAACTTGCTAACTATAATTAGAGAATATTCACGATTTATTGATTTAGTCGGAAAAAGTCAACATAGAGAAAAAAAAATATCTAAAAGTTATCTTGAAAATAGATTCAAATAAAATGAAATCAATAAAATCATGAATATGGAAAACTCAAATCTCTCGCAGTACTTATCCTAAATTACAAAATTGTCAAGTTTTAACTTTAGAAGTAGAAAGATCTTTTTCTAAACTAAAAAAACTGCTAGAAAATGATCGAATTTTAAATCAGAAAATGTCATTAATTATATGTTGTTGTATTACAAAATCATGGATTCTTTGAAATAATTTTCAATACTTTCTCTAAAGTGTTCATAGTTGTTCAATTCAATGAAACATTAAAAAGTCAATAAAGTCAATTTTTTCTCTGAGTAAAAGTCAATTTTTTCCAAAATATTCAAACAAAAATATAAAGTCGTTGCTTTAAAAGTTAAAATGTGTACTTTTGAATTAATTAAGTTGTTATTCAAATTGAACATTTTGAATTTAACTTAAAAATCAAAAATACTGATGTTGATTCAAACATTGAAAGAGATTTAGTAGAAAACTACAGAATAGTTTTCGAAGTCTAGAAGTTTTGTACCCACGACGTTTTTTATATATATAAGATTTTTTGTACGGTTTGACTGCATTTTATACCAAAAGTTTTTTATCACAATTTTAGAGTGTTTCATACCAAAGAAAATTCGTTCTTATTTTTTTTTGACATTTTCTACTCTAAAACAATTTTAGTCGTGTTCTTGACGTTTATATTTAAGATGTTTTGTACCCTTTATTTTGTTATTTCTCCCCATTTTGTTTCTTTCATCAGTATGAAACTTTCTGAACTCATAACAATATGTTAAAATTGAGTGCAAAATGCCTATAAATGGATAAAACGTTTCGTAATAAATTTTCAAAATGGAAATGGAAATTTAGGGTACAAAACATTAGGAGTACAAATTTTTTTGAAACTTGTTTATACATAGTTTCATTTTTTTGCTATTTATGAATGAAAAATGTAACTGATAAATATTAAAAATAAAATATTACTTTGAAAACGTGTAATTTTTTATTTATAAAGTGTAGTAATGAAAAAGAAAACTTTGTATCATTTTTCGTGAAAATCTTTGAAACACGATATGTGCAAAGTAACATCACATTTTGAGCAAAAGTAATATGTTTGCGATTTACATACTGCACATCTAGTCCTTTTGATTTTCTTTTCTAAAATGTGATTTTGCCCATCAAATCGAGCTTCATTGGAAATTCTCGATGCTACTGTTTTCCCTCCAAATCTTTTTGATGAATTTTTATTGCTATACTTTTGTAATGTTTCCATAACAACGTCTCTTGTAAAATCAAGGAAACTTTTTTTATTTTCTCGATTCAAATTGAATAATATTGAAGCGTTGTAAATTGAAGCTTGTAATAGAAAAACTACCAAAGGAAAATGCCATTTCTTAGACCTGATTGTTGGTCTATATAAAGACAGCAAATAATTCATCGAGTCTGTAAATCCCATGTTTTTATTATACAAATAAATTGAATTCGGAATCGGAAGTTCAACTTTTTTTCTCAAAGCAACATTCCACCGCTTTGCTTTTTTCAAAGGATATACACTGTTGACATTAGAGATAACGTTGACTATTCCATTATCCTTCCATGAAACAATGCCAATAGTTGAATTATTATTTACTTTTGAAAAAAATTCTCCTCTATTTGTAAGCTTTTTGTTTAAACCACACTTTATGGCCCTATCTTTTCTTATCACTCCGGTGCATAGAATTTCTCTTTTATTTAGTTCTTCTAACAGTTTTATAGATGTGAAGTAATTATCTATAAACAAATGTTTATGCACACATTGCTGGTCTAATAAATTTAAAACTACATTTGCTCCCAACCCAAGTTTTTCATTGTGTAAATTTTGAAGGCCACTCTTACCCTGATAAATTTCAAAGTTTTTGAGATAGCCACAATCGAGGTTTAAACAAAATACTTTATATCCATACCGTATTGGCTTATTTCTAACTGCTTGTTTTATGCCACAACCATAGCTCCCAAAGTAAGGAAGCATTGTTTCGTCGATGTAAAAATATTTAAAAGAGGGAGAATGCTTATCAAATAAAACCCTCAAACTATCAACGATAGGTCTTATTTTAGTTATTTTATCTTTGGTAGACAAAAAAATCTGATTTATCTGAGTTTTATCATTAAAATAAATATATTTCATAATCTCTGTAAATCTATTTCTAGACATTGCCTCTGAAATAGCCTGATTATGAGTATCATTACTACTCCCCCAATACATAGACCCTTTTCTACATTTCACATAACCACTTAGAATTAGTATGCAAAAAAACACTTTTATTTCATTTCTATCTATACTAAAATTTACACCTTTAAAACGAGCATAAACGGTGGAATATTCTATAATTTTATCTAATATTATATTATTGAAAAAAAAGAATTCGAATACTTCAGAAGCTGATGAATAGGTATGAGAAACACTTTGTTCTGATTGAGCAGCTAATTCAAACTTTTGTAGTAAACATAAATTCATTATCTCTCCATCAATCCAATCACCATGGGTTTGTTCACCCATAATTAAAGGTTGTGGACTTTGATTTGATTCGAAAAAACAAGTTCCGCATCTGCTTCAAGCATGTTTTTAGAAAAATTGTCAATATCGACGCCCTTATCATCGTTTTCATCATCAGCCGAATCTTCTTCAGTATCAAAATTGTTGGTATTTAGGCGCGGAGGAGGAGTAATATAAATCATGAAAGTGCCTTGGCTTTCGTCTTGTGTTAGATTTAGAGCATTATTCAAGCTTAACTCAACTCGGTCTTCCATAATGAAAAAAACTTGAAATAATGATAAAGGAAACAAACACAAATGTGTACTATATATAAAAATTTTGGACCGGAAAAGCAACGTAATTTATAACTCATGAATTTTTGTTAAAAAAACGGAAATAACATTTGAGTTATTGTTAGCATGCACCAAATTTTTGCTTATGTTTGACACATGGAAAAATGTATTGTAAGATGAACATATATACGATAAAAAATTATATGAATGCATGCCTTTATTGTACTGTAAACAAAGTTATGCGTGCCATGTTTGAATGAATGTAGTGCATGTTGAATGCATACACTTATATTGATCCAAAAATTGTGCGATACAAAGATGCATACATAGATTATATCATATGATCAAATAATAGTCTGTAAATATTCGAAAAATAACATGAGAAGCTTATTTTTTCAGCATACACTTTTTTGTACACAGTAATATCCACTGTTGCATTAATGCAACACAATAAAACAAAAAAAAAGTTAATGTGATAAATCAAAATATTCAATGAAAGTTTTTCATATATAAAATGTTTCAACTATTAGCAACACTTTACTTTAGTTTCCATAAAAACCAAAGAAAAGTTTTCCAGGAAATCATAATTTGAGTTAGAATGTCGAGATTTCAAAAATTCAAATAAAAAAGCAATTTATTTCAGTGGTTGGTGCCCCTTTGAAAAGCATATTAAATACTTCATATTCAAGAAACATACTTCTAAATACATATTTTTAATTTTTGAATTACAAAAATTGTGTGCTTCTTGAATGTATTATGGCTTAAAACGGTGTTGTATTTTTGCAACACTGGCAAAATTCAGGGACATTTTTTTTTGTATAGGCGGTAACAAGAGGGTTAATCACATCATCTACCAATATAGTTAGTTTTTCTGAGTTTAAGTGAGACTCATGAACTACAATTTTGATAAGATGTGTGACAGTTGAATGATTAAGTTTTCCAAGCAGAACATTTACAAAGATTTACCGGATAGTTCTGTTTCATCAATCATTAAAAAAATTTGTTGGTTTTTAATTAAATCTTTGATTTCTCGTAATTTATTTGTCGTCTATTGCGTTTCTACAAGTTCTTTCAGATGGTAAAACTTTGCCAATACTTTGAAATAAAGACTTAATACTTGGATGGTTCAATTTATAAAGAGGAATGTTTGCTTCTAAAAATGCCGTTATCAAAATATTAGTAAAGTTTTTATCAGTGATCTTTACAAAGGATTCAAGACTTTTACTTCCAGAAGCATTATCAAGAATTCTTTTATGCTTTTGCGTTGATCTGTGCTTGTCCACAAAAAAAGTTTTTCCGTATTTCACTTCAGTCATGCATAATATACAATACAAAGTACTTTTATCTGTAGAATAAGTGAATTCCTTCGGATATTTGAAAACGAAAGAAGATATTTTTTGAAAGTTGTTTTTAGCAATTTTTGGCATGTTTGATTTTATTTTTCAAAAATAACAACAGTTGAAGAAAATTGGACAACAAAAATAAAGTTTCTTATGAAAGATTTAAGGAAGTAATTGTTGAAAAAATGAAAGATGAAGAAGCGCACTTATATTCAAAAATTAGTGTTGTTTACAAGCACATAAAATATAGGCCTACATATAATGAACATCTAGTCATGATGATTATATTACAGTATGCAAGCTATAGTAAATATAACAAGTTGAAAACAGGAAATAAGCACTGCTGTTTACAGATATCATTTAAATTCAATGCCAGTAAGATGCGAATCCACTCTATATAATAAAAGCACACACCATCTTAGAGTATTAAGGTATGATGAGTACCTGTGCAAATATGTGTCTACTGTAAAAATATGTCTCATTGATAAACAATTTAAAAGCAGAAATAAGAAAAGCGTTGATAAAAATAACTCTCAATTGATTGAAAGTATTACTCAGTTTCTCTTTTTTAATAAATAAAAAGTTATATACGTTTTTATTATAAGTAAAAATAATTCAAGTTGTGAAAAAAATAAAAATTTACTTTATTGACATTATAATAAAAAGTTGACTTTTGTTGACCTATAAATTACTCAACAAAAGATCATTAAAGTTCGAAATAAAAAAAAAAATTGTTTATGAACAATAACTAAAGCTTACGAAAAAATTGACTTTATTGACTTTTACTTGCCCTGGTTATTAGCTATTTAATTTGTTAGTTATTTCAAATTGCTCTGTTTTTACGAACTGTATATTCGACTGAGAGCCCAAGTTTTGTGAAAACAAATTTCCTAAGACCAAGTATTTTCCTTTTTTTACGAAATCTTTTAACATTTTTTTTTATACTTAATCTAAATATTATGCCTCAATCAATCTTAAGTAAGCATCTTATTTGCTTTTCTGCAGCTCTTTCAGAGGACATCATCATGTTTCTACAATTTCAGACTAATTCATATTTAATGTAAATTTGAGATCGAATTTTCCTTACACCCTTATTTTTGGTGGGAACCTCTGGTTTAGAGGGTAAAATTTTTTATTTGCCAGAAAACTTTTTTTGTGATAATAAATTATAATTTAGATTCTGTATAACTTTAGATATACGGTTTTATTTTAAACATAATTCGTTCCTGAAATCTAAAATCCACAAGTTTTCACGTTTATTTTATCAAGTGATGATAATCCTCACTGAGGTGTTCAAAAGATGACTCGCTTGATTGCAAATCAAACTTCGTGAAATTTTCGTTTAACTTCTGTTCTACATGCAAAACTTTTTTTAATATAAAATTAAACCAAATTTTTGATCACATGCTTGATTTTAGACATTTTTTTCACTGTGACATTCTTCTGTTGCTCTGAATCAACTATTTTTTCGTTTTCGCCCAGCCCATTTTAAGATTTATGCACTATATAGACTTGTCCCACAATATTAAATCGTGTAGGAAATCGTTTTAGAGAATGTAAATAAAAATAAAAAGAAAAAAATGCATAAATGTATGTAGGAAAACATTGATTTAAGTGCAAACACCTGCAAAATCATGATTTCATGAAATGTCTAGGCAAGACGTAGATATTTCATTTCAATTGCAGTGATTTCCTACTCACGCAAAAGATGTGCTTCTCCACTCATTCTATTTCTTTTTCAGGGCAGAATCATTGAATGCGTGCATTGCGGGTGTCGTGGCTGTTCTGGCTGATCCTGTTCCACCTCTCCCTGCATTCAAAAGGAACTGACATTCTAATATTGACTTTTTTGGAATAAACTTTTGTACAGTCTTCTTTTCCTAAATCTTAAAATAGCATTTGTTTTTTTGTATTCTCGATATCACTGAAGCTAAATCAATACCCCAATTTTTTACACGTATCTAAACGATTGGTTGGAAAAAAAATTGCGAACAGAACAGTAACATTGCACTAAGGACTATTAATAAAATCTTAGTATATACCTTGAACATGATCAAGCCTATTGATCTTTCATTTACATAATTTTTTGCTTATAAAGTTTGCTAATCTTCTAAAAGTTTAAGCTCTGTGTCGTAGTATGTCAGTCGAATAGTGTGTTTATCGATTTGTTATTAGCAATGGCTATAAAGTTATATTTTGAAAAATAGTGTTTCCTTCTTTTGAGTTGCACTAGTTAAAAGTATGCAAAAAGTTTCTATTCCTGAGAATATATTTTTCAAATAACTTTATGATCGTTTTGATGATAACACAATCGTCAAAAAAATACTAATTTTGACTTCTTTAACAATGAGATGTAATACCGTACACAAATTTAAATTGTGCAAAACTATCCAAAAAATTATATTTTTACTTGCATCTCATCCCATTTATTTATGCCAAAATGAAATACGGAGCAGGTTTCCTAATAAACACTGACACGTTTGTACAATTTTGTTTCTACCATATTTATATCAAATAACATAGCCCAATAAATGCACGTATACAATAGGTGAGGGCGAGTAAAAGGTGTGAGGCGTTATGTCTAGTGTTCCCGAATTTTTGTCTTTCTGCGAATAATCATTATTAGATCCTGGGAATCATCTATTTTGTAATCTTACTTCAAAAATTTGAAATTAAGGAACTTGTCTAAAATAAAATATAAAGTAAATTTCCAATAAAAAATATGTTACGATAAATAAAGATTACCAATCTGAAGGATCATAATAATTCCATTAAGTTCCGATGCTTCCAAAAGGGGACATACATTTTGAAAAGTTATTAAAGTAAAAATAAAAATCTACTATCAAAAAAGGCCAAATAATAATGCTTAAAATATATTTTAAAGATATCCAAAAATTAATTCATGATATTTTTGGAAGCAATCATTTAAATGTGGAGTCTTTAAGCGTTTGCAACATAGAATTCGAGCATATATTGATACAAAATTGGTTGGATATTTCTTTTCTCTAAACGAAATCAACCTATAAAATCGGATTGAGTAATCA
>JAUIRK010000832.1:0-129605 GCA_030549495.1 Nectonema munidae
TTAAATGAGTTTGCAAGGTTTTTGTTGACACTAAGAGAAGTGAAAAAAATGCCATTGATACACTTGGAATACATTGTTAGCGAATTAAAAAACTTTATAAAGCTATCAGAATAGTTTTATTTTCAATCAAAAAAATACTTTGGATTATTGTATTGAAGAGTTGGGTTCTAATTTTCGACTAAATAAGTATGTAAGATCAAAGTCGCATGTACTTCCAATTCAGTATAATATCGTTTGTTATTTATCTCACAAAAAACAATGTTATCAATTTGTACCAATTTCAAAAACATTAGAAAGTTTCCTAACTAAAAAAATATTATTGAGTACGTTTTACAAGAGTCTATGTCTACTGATAACATTTTAAAAGATTTTTCAGATTCTGAAGTCTATAAAGATATTAAAATAAGGACTCAACAAAGTAAATTTTTACAAATATTTTTATATTTTGATGACTTTACTATTTCTAACCCTGTTGGGGTTAAATCAGAAAAGGTAAAACTTAGTGTTTTATATTTCACAAAAGGTAACTTACCTAAAAGTATTAGAACAAATCTAAAATGTATTAATCTTGTTTTAATTTGTTATCGATCTTTATTAAAAAAAATTGGTTTTAACAAGGTTTTAAGACCTGTTTTTGAAGATTTGAAAAAAATAGAAGAGGAAGGCATTAATTTCTGGAAAAATGGTGAAATATTCAATTTGAAGGGATATCTATGTGGTATATTAGGTGATAATTTAGGATCTCATTCAATTGGTGGTTTTGTAGAATCATTTAACGTTAATCGTTATTGTAGGTTTTGTTTTTTAGACAAAAAACAATAATTGGAAAAGTATCATAGATGTAATGTACCTTTATTAAGATCTCCTTCAACTTTCAATAAGAATTTATCAAAAATGTCTTTCTATAATTTGAAAAAGAGTGGCTTCACTCCTATCAGGAACTTCCACAAGAAAGCACTTCTTACTGTGTCTTTCAATGACTCCAAACACCCAATGACCTTCTCGCCAAGTTCCACGGTATATTTTCGATGGAAAAACTTACTTTCGTCAATTTCTACAATAATCTGGTCTAAATTTTCATCAAAACCTCCAGAGTAGAGGAACTGGATTCTACCCATATTGTAGTTATTTCTCTACAAAAATTTGCCCAGTCTACAGCAGTTTGTCTACTTAAAATAGATGTTTCATGGATTATATTCTCTAGAGAGTAGTCACGACACCATCCATAAATGAATGTCACCATAGATTTGAGATTTAAGTGACTTTTGGCAAAAAAAGAGCCAATTCTCACCGTTTTTTCTTACCGCAAATATAGCACTTCCAACAGTATCCATCAGACACATCATTTCTAATCACTAACTTGCACATTTGTTGGCATTCGTAACATCGAAAAACATTATGAATGATTCTATGTAAAGCAAGCCATTTCAGAATTTCGAGCTTGTTGTTTGAGCTGAAAACTTGAAATAACCAGTAAAAATTCCAGTTTTCAGATAAAATTTCTGTAACAGTAAGCGGATTTGGTGTTATTGAGTTCATTTGATTTAATTGAAAATGAACCTTTGATTTGAAGCGAAGGGTATAAGTTGATAAAGGAAGAACTGAAGGACACGTTATAGTTATGTGTGAATGATACATAGCGTGTTGGGCACGGTTGATTTGTATATTGAAAATTGATGTGTATATCATTTTACAGAAAGATGAGGAGAAAAGCATTACCATTTTATCCTCATCTTTCACAACTGTTTCTATAAAGTGCCAAAGAGAAATCCTGGTTGTGGTAACAGGCACAACATAATATATGAACATGATTTGGAAAATATGTCAATACAATGACAAAGGGATTTTCAATCTGAGTAGTTAAAAAAAAGACGAACAGATGTGCTACAAAGCACTTTTGTCAAAGAAAACATAATTGCGTAGCCCTTACCATACATCGAAATTCTCACCAAACCGTGGGAACGATAGAGAGATCTTGATTGATACAAAACTAGAATACCACATGTTACAACTAACTAGTGTAAGGTTATATTGAGAGAAAGTATTGAGGATTATTAGCAACGCCCTCACGATCAACTAATTCACTACAAATGTGTACACAAAAACAATGCTTTTTTATTTTTATAGAATATAAAGCATTCTCTGTTCACGAAGCCTAGGGGATATAAATTGATGGTTTGTGCTTGTGTATCATAAACTCAATAATGAGGATAAATCAAACTGCTATATTTACACTACTCCGATTGAAAACCCCTTTGTCATTGTATTGACATATTTACCAAATCATGGTCATAAATTATGTTGTAACTGTTATGAGCGATTTGTTGGAAACTCAGAGTGGCAATAATTGACCAAGTAATTTTTGTTTGTTTTGTCATTTATAATAATTAGTCATGTGTTATTTCTATTTAAACTCTAAAAAAAATTCTGATGAATTAGGCTGTTATCTTATCATTGTATATCTAGCCTATATACATTTCTTAATTGAAAAATTCAGTTTCCATAAGGAATCTTAAAGCAGCAGGGTGATTAGGAAAAAATTTGATAAGTTTATTCTTTAAATTTCATACTTTCCAAAATTCATTGATAATATTGAATTGTCTGATATTTCAAAAATATATAAATATTTTTATTTATTTCTAGGAATACTTAGAAGTAGATTTTGCTTAAAGTTAAAGAGATGGCAATCTGAAATCATTTGAAAGAATTTGATTCTTTGCTCATATTCAAACCAAAGCCCTTTTAAGGGCTATATTTTACTCATTTCATTTTATTGATTTTATTACTACATGAAAATTGATAAAAAAAATCTAACAATAAAATTATCTCTTATTTTGTTTTTGAAACAATTTTTCAATCGTATTTAGTTGGTGATGCATTTTGTATCTTTTTGTGTTTACTTATACTCTTTGAATTATTTTCAAGTTGATCATATTAAAGAATGAAACTAGTGAATGTTGAAAAAATTAGAATATAATATAAAAGTAAATTTTGTTCTATAACGTTCAGTAAAAAATATGCAATAAGCAACACTCTAAGAAATTTTTTTATTCTCGAGAATTACAAAAATTTGTCATAAACAGTATCGTAATCATTTAAATATCCCAGTTTTATTGTACCTGAATTTTAGCTGCATACTAATAAAATGAATTGTACCATTCATTGAGTTATAATTAAACTAATAGCGCAACCATAATTAGTTCAAAATAAAAAAATATAGTTAATATAACTAGAAGCGCCATTACTATAATTAGAAAGCGTAAATAATAAGTAGTTAACTTTCGTTAAAAAATTTTTGGCAAAAATTCATCGATCAATCTTAAACAACACTGTCAATCAATCAAGAGTTTTCAGAAGGTAATTTATTATTCTAAACCTTGATTAATGTTTTTTGTTCAACCTTATCAGTCGTTTACCAAAAGAAAATTTTCGTTTAAATGAAAATTACTTGCTGCAAGGATTACTGAACAAATTAAAACAAAAAAAGAGTTAGATAGAAAAGATATAAAAATGCTAATGGACGCATTATATCTCTATGTCACAAACTTTGAAGATGGAATGTAAGTAATTTTTTTATTTAGATTTTTTAAGGAATTTTTTTAATTTTAAGGTATCCAAGCTCAGATATGTATAAATCAATAACAAATGGCATTCTCATTCAATACCCTAAACTAACGTTAATACATAGGATGAATTATCAATCTGCATTTGTAAGTTTACTTTTGATTGCTACTTTTAATTTATACTAAACTTATTATTTAGATTTACTGGAATGAAAAAATTAAATATAAATTCCAAAATGAAAGAAAGAATAAAGATGGAAATTTAGAAATCGTTGTTGCAAAGAAAAGAAAAAAAATATGAATAAAATTGAGGAATCGATGGAAAGCTCACTAAACATGGAAATTCATATTTAAAACGAAGAATAAAAGTAGGAATATACTTGATGTTATCAGTCTCTATCCTTCACTGAGAGAACCAATTGAGGTAAGAAATTATTAAAGTTACGGAAATCTTCAAATTATTGAGAGGGATCAGATGCAAAACTTTTTTAGATCAAAAAGTTTGTCTATCGGATAATATATGATAGCGCAAAAACATTTTTTAAAACTAATTTAAACAAATGTGTCATTATATCTAAAATATTGATAAAAAAACTTCAATTTGTTGATGGGCGTCCCTTTTTATTCAAAATGTCCGTCTATATTTTAAATTTATAAAACTTAATTGAAAAAATTGTATATTTTTATTTAGATTGCAAGAGAGTTTAGAAGAATGAAGTTAACCCAGTTCAATGAATTGGAGTCGTTTTTTTTGAAAAGCTGGATCAGTTCGAAGAAGCTATCAGTTTTGTATTTGAAAAAAAGATAACAATAGAAAGCTCGAAGTTTAAGACTTTTTTGCCTGACTGTGAAAATCGTATCATTTTTATAGTTTTAATTAGTATGTATATGCATATTTAAAATTTATAGAATCTCTCGGAGTTTTGTCACTTTTCAAATTAGCATATCTTTTTAATGAAAATTTATGCGAGTTTTTAACTTTTGAGAATGAAGCCAAAGAAGCAACTTCAATTTCTTTAATTGTGAAGAAAAAAATTGAAACGCTAGAAAAATATTGTTTTGCATTGAAAATAGATGGAACACTTCTTTTCAAGACAGATTCATTTTTTAATCTTTTTTTATTGTTTTTCTGCTCACTTTATGTTTTCAATTTAAAATATCCTAAACCACTATATAAAACTATGATATTTGTTCAAGATGTGTTTTTTGATATAAAAAACTCATTTAAAAAGAAAATTATCTCTGTATGTAATAAGATACAAAGCAATTTCAAAATATTTTTTTTTCATATTTTTTCAATAAATTTTCTTTTTTCTTTGATGTTCTTTATCTTTAACCTAAAATCTACATTTTAGAGAAGTTCTTCTGATTTTAATCTCTTGTTGGATTGGTTTGAATTCAATTCCTTGAGGATAAACTTTGATAAATCGAAATCTCTTTGTTTCACTAATAAAATTTCCAAAAACGTGGCCTGATTTTGGTTTTGACTATATATCAGAATTTAATTTATTGGGCTTGATTGTAAATAATAAATTAAGTTGGAAACCCCATATTAAATTTGTTGCTAATAAACTAACTCGTATAATTTCCTTGCTCAGAGTTGGTAAAAATAAGTTTCCCATGGATATTAAAATTTTACTGTACAAATCCTTTTTTCTGCCACACATAACATATAGTATTGAGAATTGGGGTTTTTCTGATAATAATGTGATATTGACTCTACAAAAAAGGTTATTCGTTTAGTTTTCAATAAATCCTATCTTCCTCACACCACTCAATTGTTCTATACCAATAATAATCTATTGAAGTTACAGGATATCTATAATATTCAAATTTCTCTGTTTTTTATAAAGTCTTTCAAAAAATTACTTCCTAATTTCACAAGAACATGGTTTGTATTTAATGAAGCTATCAATGAATACACTTTAAGAAACTCTCACAAGTTTGGGTCATTCACAATTGACGTCAACACAGAGTGGGAGGGAGGGGGAGGCTTCAAGTTGACAAAAGGTGGACGGGGGGGGGGGGGGGGGTTTGGAAAAGTTGACATCAACATTATATATAGATTTCTCTTTTTCTCAGATCTGTAGATTTCACAGTATCTTCTGCAAATCATAAAATGTAACATTAGCGAGTTTTGTAAACCATTTCTTACAAATTATGATACGTTTTTCTCTAGCAGATAATCAATTTTTGCTTCTTTTATTGAAGATATATATTTACAAACATAAAAATATTTATATATTTTATCTATATCTTGGCAAAGCTTCGGGGGCATTGCATATGCAAAGAAGCGCGAGCGAACTATATAAAGTTAAAAAATTTAAACGCTTATAGCTTTCTTTGGAGTATTTGAAAACTCACAAAACTTTACATACCTGTCAAGAGATAAAAACTTTAACTTATATTAAAAGTTTGTTGAATTAAAAAAAATAAAATCATCGTATCTCAAATGCAACGGACGATGCCACTGGTCCAAAATAACAGCGTATGTATTACAGTTTTTGCGATGATATTTTTTATAGAACTAGTATCTCTTTTTAAAAAATTCACATCATTTCTCAAAAAACAACAGCCATGATGTTTCGTTAAATTTATATCATTTTATCCTTTTACATAAAACAGAATCTCATTTTATCTTCTTACATAAAACTAAACCAAAAGAAGAAATTGGATAAAAATGAGACAATGAAATGAAAAATATAATTAATTTTGAAAAATACACTAACTTATATGCGTCCCAATAGTTTTTATATCATTTTATATTATATACAAAGTAAAATTTTGAGGAGAAATCAATGAAATGGCTCAAAAGTACTACCCACTATGGAGTTATTTAAAAAAATATATATATAAATATTTAAAAAAAACAATTAAACTTTCATTGAAATTAAAGTATGTATTTTCAAGCGGAAGTTGTTACCTGCATTTTTGTTAATTCTGTTTTTAGGTTTTACCACCTCCTGTTCCAATTAGTTCAACAACAGAAGGCTTAACTATAGACATGATAAACGGTCATTTGGTTCACTATTTCAAGCTCAGTTTATGAAAACTCTTGGATTAAGTAGATATTTCGATGAGTTCTGCCCTTCTTTGCAAAAATAGGATGCCGAAGGAAAAAATTTAATAGAACGCCGCAGTTGCTTGAAGTGTTCAAAGAACTTTTGTTCAATCAAAGAAAAAAACAAGCACTCATCATTTTGCATCATTAAACCCACACAAGCTCAAATAATTTTAGAAAATGAAAGGTACGAAGAAGAAGAAGTTAAATATGAAGATGAAAATAGTTGTGGGCTGAATATTTTTGATAGAATTGACCAAATATTTTCTACAAAATAAAAAATTTTCATCTATTTTTTCTTAAAAGTTGATGTCAACTAAAAGTAGGAGAGGGGGGGGGGGTAAAGTGAAGTTGACATTGGTTGACAATGGGGGGGGGGCAAAATTTGACAAAAATTGTTCGACGTCAATTGTCTACGACCCCTTATTTCTTCCTCGATTAAATCTTATTTCATCTAAAAAGTACTTGAAGTATAGAGTTAGTTTATACTGGAATGCCACTCTATGCCATTTAATAGACTTTAATAATCCCATTACATATCTAAAAAAATACTCTTATTGGTTACTTCATATCTTTTTACAATTATGGATGTTTTTGTGACTCGTGTTATTCATGTAAAAATACCTAATTTCTCCACTTTGTTTTTCTTTGATTCATATTAATTCTTGTATACTTTAAATAATATAAGTTGTATCATTTACTTTTAAATTATCTTACTCTATATATTGGTATTGCATATAAGCGGTTGTATAACCTTCTGTAATACTTGTTTGCTGAATAAATTTCTTTCTTTCTTTTTAATAAATAAGTAATTTCAAAAAATTCGGCTTGAAATAAAGAATTCAACTGAATTCAGGTAAAAAAACATCAAATTATGTAATTATTTACACAAAAATTCAAATAAACGACAGGTTTTATCATTATAAATAAATAATATCAAACACTCAGCCTTGAAATAAAGAATTCAACTTAAGAGCAGTATGCCAAGTTACTTTCACATTTTAAAGACTTATATACAAGGAGAAAAAATTGGTAAGGGATGCAGGTGTGCTTAATTTCCACTTTTTTATGTAGTCATTGTACTTATTCTCCAAATTAGCTTGCTAAAACTACCAACTGCTGTGAAAAATAACAGAATGCCTTACAAAGACATTTTCAAGAAAATAATGCTACAAAAAATTATTTAAAACAGAGGTTCTCAACTCCTTTTAATGCATGAACCACTAGTCTGCTTTCAAGAGTAACTGTGCTCCATATACTATTTTTTGATAATGATATAAAGAAGATTGGGAAGTCAGATATATATAAGTCAAATATATAATCTTCAAAATAAATTCTACTCTAGTATTTCTCTGCTATAACTGTTTTCTTAATTTATTTAATATACAAACTTTATTCACTCAAAATATTTCATTTGTCAGTCAATTAGGTATCGCTTGGAACCTCTATTGTTTTGGCTACAAATTCCTTTTTGCTCTGTCAACTTCATTTGTTGACCTATACATCCTTCAAAAGATGACCTAACGTCTTCAAAAAGTTGACTTTATTTGCAAAAAAATAATTCTATAATCACATTTCCAAATTTTTATCTTTAGACAAAACTTTTTAATCACATGGAATTTATCTTTCCTCTCTCTCTCTCTCTGTTGCCTCTGATAGAGAAGATATATGCGAAAATATACTTCTTTTTTCATATGTTTAATATTTCCTTTTTATTATTTTGTTTTTCCATGTAGTTTCTCATTCCATCCCCATACATCATCTTCAAACTCGTTTTTCTATATAAATCAAATGTTAGATTCGAAGCCTACGTTTTTCGATTATTTTATTTATATGCTCAAATGGAGGAGTCAAATTTTTTTTATCAATAATGATCTATAAAATAATTATAAAAATGAAATAAACTTAGTTGTTTTGTGAACTCTTTAGTATATAAAAGCAATTCCAAAATTGTTAAATACTTGTTCCTTTTTTGTTAACTTCTTAAATTTTTACAAAATCTAGATTATTTTTATCATGAAGATAACTTGTACACGAATTTTTTTGATTTCAATATAATTAGCCTGAACATCCAATCAATTTCAAATAAACTTTTTGAACTTGAATATTTCGTATCATATTTTAATAAAAAAAAAGAAAAACCCTTGAAAATCATTGCAATACAAGAAATTTGGTTATATAATGAGTCCTTTGATCATTTCATAGAGGGTTATACATTTATTTATCTTCCTTCCAGTTTAACTAAGCATGCAAGTCTAGCTTTTCTAATTCATGATAGTTTGACTTTCAAAATCTCTAATAATGTGCTTCCTGGAACAAGCCACACGCGAGGTCTAGCTAAGGGTATGTGAGAGGGTTAAAGATTTCTAGTTTCACGATAAGTACTCTGAAGGCTCGATGGCTCTGAAGCTTGATCTTGGTAGAGCTGGACATTTAGTTGTGTTTGGTTGTAACAACCCGCCTAGTAACACTCTGTTGGACTACGAATTTATCGAAAGATATCTTCGCTCTTCTGATAAGGTGCTACTACTAGGTGACCTAAACGCTCACCACACTAGACTGTTCAGTGAAACCAATAGCTCGGGTGGAACCGACTGACTCACTTTGGTAGAGTAATCCTACGCGTTTATCGTTAACGATCCAAAACCGACTCGTGATAAGAATGTTCAAGATCTTGCAATCATGTCTTTTAATCTAAAACCACAAATAGCTTCAATAGCGCTTATTCAGGATTGCTTTGTATCTTATCACATGGTCACAGATTCTTTGGGTCCACAATTCACGGCTGATAAGAGGAATTTACTGAAGAGATGGGTCTTCAGCCAAGCCAACATGGATAGTTTTATGTCGCTACTAAATGATTCAGCCCCGCGGGTCATGAGGTGCGTAGAAGTAAAATCCCTTAAAGGACTTGCGGAGTGTGTTAACAATGTTATTCTCTCTGCGGCACGAGAGACAGTTCCCTTGAAGGGGGTTAGAAAATATGAAAATCCAATTCCAAAGAAAGTCTTATTACATATCAAGGAAAAACGAGCTCTCTATAGAAAATACATTCCCACTAGGGACGCCGAGACAAAGAATCTTATCAATTGATTACAAAACTTATTAGGAAAAGTTCGGCGAACCACATCTAGGAAAGTCATAAATATACAATATCCTCTAATCCGCTACATGGCTCTTCGAAGTTCTGAAACCTGGTTAGAGGGCTGAAGTCTGGCGGCAAAGATCCAACGTCTACACTTTGAATAATCAAACAAGTATAGGGACGGAAGATAGATATGGCTTGCGGATTATTACGAAGATGTATATAGGAAAAATCCAGGTCCAAAAAAATTTAATTCAGAAATTGAATTTTTTAGGCGTTTACCTGCGACGAACGACACTAACTTCATCCTAGACGACCTGATTCAAATCATTAAAAAGCTTAAAGCTAGGAAAGCGGCAGGATGGGATGAAGTTAGTAATCTATTCATCAAGAATCTACCCCCTAGGTTTAGGGACGTCTTGCTGGCAATGTATAACTCTTTTATAAAAGATGGGTTTTTCTCAGACTGCTATAAAAAGGCTATACCTGTTTGTGTGCCAAAGGCCGGCAAGAAAAGCGACAAATCCACTCACATACGGCCAATCAGTCTTCTCCCTTGCCTGAGCAAAGTGTATAACAAATTAATTTTTGGAGTACTCGATGCTTGGTGCAAGGAGCATGCAATAATTCCAGACGAACAGTTTGGCTTTAAAAAAAGGACTATCAACAAATCATGCTGTCATTGTTGCTGGTCCCTAGATTATACTATCTCTATATGAGTATAATCTATCAGTTCAAAACAAAGCTTTGTTTAAACTTAGAAAGTATTTCTATAAAAGAAAGTACTCTCAGGGAAAAAGTGTAGAATTTTGTTACACTTTCGCAGCAGCAGCGATAAATCAGTGTATCAGTCACCCGCAAAAATCCATCATAAGGTACTGCTGGCTTTTTGCAGGCTTCTACATATGGCTAGAAATAATATATATATATATTTATGATATATAATATATAATACATGTAAATGAGTTAGATCCAAGCTTCTGCTAAACGTTTTCTCCACAAAGTAAGTAGGCTAACTATTTTGCATGACTTTGACCATAAGTGAATGAGTTTGAATCCCGTGAAAATATGTGGGCAGTTAAATAAATGATGAGTGTTGTGTGGATGTTGATTGCAAACTGGACAGAGTGCATTTATATGTGTTTTTGGATTTATCTTGTAAAGATATTCGCGGAGCAATGGTGACTTGTTGGTACTAAGTTGAGCAAGTGTATGTCTTAATTTAATTGATAGTGTTTCTTCATATATGTTGATTTTTGGTGGAGAAATATTTATAAACTAGTTATGTTTGAGTGTGGAGAGATAGTCGGTTACCGCTTGTGTGTTTATTACTTTGTTGACGCATGTTTGATTTTGATAGTCTTCTTTCTTTTGACTTGCGTCTTAAAAGATAAGTTCGTTATCCTGAAATATAGTATTTTTCATGTGCCTGAGTGGTTTTTGATCGCGGTAGAACTTGTTTAATGGGTGATGTTTTTGTGCTGCTTTGGCTCCCAAGTTAGACGCGTGTAAATTAATGTGTTCTTTAAGAGAAAGTATGGATGTTTCTGTGTGAAGATGTTGTGTGTTAGTGTCCACGGTGTTACCTGTTGCTAAACATGGTGTTTTATTTTGAATTATTTGTAACATTTTCAAGTTAGTGTGAGATATAACAGATCCCCATATTGTGGATCCATATTCTAGTATGGGTCGTGTAATAGTTTTGTAGGTGTGGATGAGAATTTCTTTGTTTTTCCCCCATTTTGTGCCAGTTAATGCTCTAATAATGTTTACAGTTTTGTTTGTTTTTCATGAGTGTTTTGCGCCTGTTTGTTGTATGTGAATTTGGGGTCGAGTGTTAATCCTAATATTTTAGGGTTTTTGTTAGTGTTAACAAATCATGTTCTGCTTACCTTGCATCATGATGTTGCTAAAAGCTTAGATGATGGCCTCTACGTAGGCATGATATCTTACGACCTGGAGAAGGCTTTTGATACAGTCTGGCATGATGGTTTGCTGTTCAAACTTAGTAGCATGTTTGTGCCATCATACATCTTTAAGGTAGTTTAGAGTTTCCTTTCTCGACGCACATTCCAGATCAGAATAAATAACGAATTTTCTAAGAGAATAAGCCTAGGACGCGGGGTCCCCCAATGTTCACCTCTAAGCCCCCTTCTTTTCAACATCTACATATCTGACATTAGGGACTCTTTCAATAAGTCAATCTATGCTAGGATAATCAGTTTCTCAGACGACATATGTGTATATTACTCCGCTAAGCGTGTACCGCGTATTTGCTAACACCTTATGGACGTAAATACCATATTAGGTAGGTATTTCACTTGATGGAAACTTAAGATGAATTACTCTAAGTTCAAGTTCATCATCTTTGGCGCTAATTGTCCCAAAAATAACCCGCTAACTATAGGGAATATTCCCCGTGTTCGCCAAATCAATTGGGATACAGGATTTAGTTTTCATCGTGAAGCTCACAAAAAGATAAAGAAGGAGAAGAAGGATCTAGCGCTATATGGATGTCTTAAAGACCTTTGGGTTCATTCCAAGGCGGTAGGCAAGGTCATTAAAACCTAACAATGCCGAAATTGACTTATGGTAACTCCATTTTGGGATGTCTTCCCTCAACTTGGGCCAACAAAATAGACGACATCGTGTACAAACTTTTTAGAACTGTTTATGGCAAGCCTTTCACTATTGCTCATAGCCAGACCTCCTTTTCTTGGTTCCAGAAAAGTTTGGAGAAATTAAATAAAAAGTTTATTGAAAAACTAAGGACACATAAGCATTGCCCACAATTATGCGAAGCTTGGGAGCTCAGGCAAGCCCAGGCTGAAGGGTTTGAAAAGCCTAGGCCTATAACTACCGCCGTGACGTTAGATACGTCAGCCATCGTTAGATCCTCTGTACTGATCATTGCATGAAGGTCAAGACTGCTTCAACCTATATCTAAATTGCAACGCTGTTTTCAACCTTATATAAATGACCTTTTATTCAAACAATGGACCACAATGTCGTGTTAAAGTGATGTTGTTATTTGTGTATTCACATTATTACTTTTACCTTCAATCTTATATAAAGGTACTTTCATGACAGCTCAACATCACTTTTGTTCATTCAGTCCTTCATTTTAATGTTTTTTTTTCGTGTTTATGGATAAAGTTTTAAAATCGCCTGTTTGGAAATCAAGTTGAAGGATGATGATTGTTTAGATCAATGGAAACATTGGCGTGTACACTTTGAAAACTTCCTGGAACAGTTACCTGACAATAATGTTGATAAACATAAGATACTTTTTTGTTATGTAAAACCTCATATTTTTAAGTATATCGACAATATAAGCACACTCGACTTAGCCTTACAAAAACTTGAGTCTTTGTTTTGCAAAGAAAAAAACACAATTTATATGAGGCACCTTCTCGCTACGCGAAAGCAAAAGGTAGGAGAAAGCATAGATGATTTTATTCAAGAGTTGCAAACCCACAGCAAAAAGTGTGATTTCAAAGATGTGACTACCGAAGTGTATCGAGAGGAAATGGTTCGTGATTCTTTGATAAATGGATTATCATCACCCTTAACACAGTTGCGTTTATTAGAAGATTCAAAGTTATCTTTTAACAAAGCATCATTGCTTGCAAGATCACTAGAAGATGCCCTTAAAAGTTCTGCTGGATACGGTAATGAAAGTTTTATGTTTTTAACTGTCAAACCCCCCTGAATGATGATAAGGATTTAAAAAGCCAGACTCTTGTTAAATCGAAGTTCAATAGCAAGTCATTTAATCAGATTGATCAGTGTTACTTCTGTGGTAATAAACGTCATCAACGTGCATACTGCCCTGCTCGAAACACTTAATGTAGAAGATGTAACAAACTAGGTCATTTTGCTAAAGTATGTCGCTCCTCAACTACTGTTTCAGTCTCTAGTATCGCAGCTCTAAACGCATTTCTTCTAGTGTTACTCTTAACGTCCAAATCAAAAACTTCGTACTTCGTGCCCTTCTTGACACTGGCTCTACAGAAATCTTTATTGCTGAATCCTGTGTTAGAAAGTTATTCCTGAAGCCTGCTTATCTACCGGAACAATGCCTCATGAAAGAATGTTCCTCTTTCCTCGCAAGACCGCCAATGGAACATCACTACCAACATGGCTTACAAATTCCGAAAAGTTTCTCTTAAAAAAGCATGCAACTTCTAGCAAATTTGAAAAAGATATTGAAGAAGTGGAATTGGAACAACTCAACCCTACACATGCTTTTGTCAAAACTCAAGATGGGATAACAAAGAGTGTCTCTTTAAGGTATATTGCTCCTTTAAATCAAGGCGAGGAGGAAAGTCTGCAAGAAGTTTCACTCCCAGATACATCATTACCCGAAGATGAACTCGAGAAAGACCAAGATTAGCTTGGAAACAAAAGCTGAGAGAAAAGTCACGATCCTCCTACAAGAAGGTATCCGCAACGAGAAAGGAACCCCTCTGAAAGATTTCATTACTGAAATAAAACAAGATGGGGTAGAATGTACTGATCATTGCATGAAGGTCAATTAAAGAATGCTTCAACCTATATCTAAATTGCAACGCTGTTTTCAACCTTATATAAATGACCTTTTATTCAAACAGTGGACCACAATGTCGTGTTAAAGTGATGTTGTTATTTGTGTATTCACATTATTAGTTTTACCTTCAATCTTAAATAAATGTACTTTCATGACACCCTCAATGACTATTGCGCAAACCTTAGAACTAGGAGCATAACCCTTCACAAACGGGCACTGGGGGGAATGGCTGGAGCAATATTATATTAGATTTATCGTTACCTACTAGAACATTGATCAAGCTGAGCTTTGGAAGTTTAAACATGTTCACTATGTTGAGCTTTGTTTTTGGGCAATGATAGCTTTGAAAGTACCTAGCTTACTTCCAAGTTCTGGCATATTTTTTAGAGAGATAGTTATATATTTACCACTATTTACAATATTTGGGGAGAGGGTAACTTCTTCCTGCTCTCAACCTTGATAAATTCCCTGTCCTAAGAGTCGGACTTGTGGGCTCTCTTAATTATTGGAACAGAGATGTTTAAGCAGGGGTCGCTGTCAACGTCTAACCTAGATGTTGGCTTTATGGCCTCTAAGATGGCAATGTTGTTATTGCTGTTAGCTCATAGAGCTCCAAGAGGCTTTTCTTCACTTTACTCTTCTTCTTCATCTTTGACGTTTATGCAAGCTGTTAAGTGTGCGAAGAGCAAGAAGTATGTGTGGGCGTTGTTTAATGATCTGATGAGATTAAGCATACGGAGTAGTAAGAGAGAAGCAGCAAAAAAATCGTGGGTTGACTTAGTTTTCTAAAAACAAATGGGACAAAGCGGAAGCGAAAAGCCAGAAAGTTTGAACCAAATTTTTTTTATATATTGCTTGCAATTCAAAACGAAATAATTTTGTTGAATATTAATTAAAATTTACATTATATTTTTCAAAGTGTCTTTAAGAGTTTTATAATCCAAAAACACTGCCGAGTAAAAAGCCAGCAATGGGCTTGCGAGGTTTAAAGATCTTGATGATCTTAGACTTTTCTATCAGTATCATTTATTTTATTATCAGGTTATATGAACATAGCATGAATATTTGTCAACAAATTTCAGCTAAAATCATTTGTGATGTTTATCGTTCAATTTCAAAAATTTGTCCACCTTCATCTAAAAGACAATCATTTTCCATCAAAAGAAAAAGATGGACAATTCAATTTAAATTTAACATTATCTTGATAGTAACAAAATTTTCACATATTGGGATCTGTTTGAAAATTTTAAGATTTCCTACTCCATCTTAGTGAAATGATAATTGTATCTAGCTTAAATAATTTTTAATTAGCAAATAAATTGATTTATTTAATTTTTTTTAAATTAAATTAATTGATTTTTAATTTACAAAGGAGGAACTTCTTATTCTTATTTAAGATCTTTTTGAAACACCCAATATTATATCCTTATACCATTACCACTTCCTAGTTCAATGGTACATGGTAAATCTTCAATTTTATCAAGATACATACTTTTTTTTTTAATTATTTCTTTTTAATTTGTTTTCAGGCTGCTTCTTTCTCTTATACTAATCTTCAAAAGATTTTAAAATTAACGATCTCAATCTCAAACATAAAATTCCGCTGTCATAGCATAGCCACCAAACTCACCCAACTCGCTCAACATTTCAACATCACCATCACCTTGTCTCCCGGACATTCTACATGCACCGAAAACAACATAGTGGATCAATTATCCAAAACATTAACATCGAACACAACCTTAACCATTTTACCCTCTATCCCTCTATCTTGCATCAAATCTTTAACACACACATCCATCCTGAACAATTGGTCATCCCTCAACATTTCTCTTCCTCTAATCAATTTACGATTAATAATAAAAGCATTTTTCTCGCACGCAACACAATTAGATGGCTCTCTTTTCACTGCCCAACCTATGCTTATTTTTACAAATTCAATCTACACAACAACCCACTTTGCTGTTTTGGTTGCACAGAAATAGAAACACCAATACACATCATCCTTCTATGCCCCATCTTTCAAAACATACGAACCAAACTACTCAAATTCTGCCACTTATATTTTAATGGAATCCCCAACTCCATTTATGACTTTCTATATCACCCTTCAATTCTTCAAGAACTCTCAATCCTGATAAACACAATAGAACCAATTCTTAAAGCACACCAAAATCTTATCCCTACACACCCAACTCCTAATTTAATATATCACCCCTTTAATACAACACTTCTACATTTTCTTTCCTTTTATTTTGCTTTTTTAGAACTTAACAACTAATTCAATTTCCGTCACAGAGAAACAACCGATCAAAGCCATCCAAATCATAGCAATACAGCAAGCATATCAGCCAACGCTGGAAAGTGTTGGAGATTTCCTTCACTCACTCACTCAACTTGATTAAAGAAAGTATTACAAGCCAAAATATATTTAAAAAAAAAATATTTTTACTATATAGCTTATATATAATAATTTTCTGAAAAAAATTTATAGAAATGATTTTTTTGAAAAAAATTGATTTATATCACTAATTCAATTGATACTTCCGGAATTTTTTAACCGTATTACGCAAAATAGAGTAAAGAAATAAAATAAGAATTGTAGATATTTTAAAACCTTCAAATCCACAAACTAATAAACGTGTAAAAATTAGAAATATATGAAGTTTTTTTTATAGTTCATTTCATTTCATTTCATTTCTTGGTTGACACAGCTAATAGACTGGAATGTCCGATAGCTGGCAAAAGCTTGAGGAAAGTGTAAAGTATAGACAGGTTAATACGGAAGTTAATGGCGTCATAGCGAATTTATGTTTTGGGAAATGGTTATCTTAGTCATTTGTGTACTAGAGCATAGGTTTAAGGAGGAGTCAGCCTTAGAATTTTATCAATTGATTCAATCAAGTTTGACAGATTATAAGATATAAAAGGGTAAATTAAAATTTCTTTAATGGAGAAAATCGAAAAGCCGAATTTTGTTATATTTTTATTAAAAAATATACCTAAGTATTCACTAGTTCTGGGGCAAGAAAATAACAAGTGATTAGAGGTTTCATCAAAATTACATCCAAAGCGGCACAATTTATCACGTGTTTTTTAATCTTATACAGAAAGTTCTTACAATTACAGTTGCCTGAAAGCCATCTTGTTATATTAGGCGGAAATGTTAACAACTTTTGTTTTTTCAACGTATTTTTAAAAGTAGTGAGGCTCAAAATTGGGAATTTAAGAAAAAACTTACTGCTTAACCAATCAATTGACCAAAAATCTTGGCTCTTTTTCTTGGAGAACTGTTTCAATGAGGAAAGAGGTAGATAATTAGTTTTTACCAAGAGAGGAAGAGTTTCCTTTGCTAATTTATCACAGATTTCATTTCCTTTAATTCCTTCGTGTCCTGGACACCAAACAAAACGAATTTTAAATAGACTATGCAGCTTAGAGTATAATTTTATTATATCAGCTATATATTCTGAGGATGACTTGTTTTGTAAAGCTTTAAGAAGAGATAATGAGTCTGACAAAAAATAAACAAGAGAGAATTTCGAGAGTTGATCTATTTGACATTCTAGATGTCTCAATGCAGCTAAAAGAGCGGCTCCTTCAGCTAAAAAGGATGAAGACATGAGACCTATACTAAAAGAGTTATGAAAATCTGGGTTTTGTTTATGTGGGTAAAACATGGCGAAGGCCGAGGCACCAGCAGTTGAAATATGATCATATGACCCATCAGAGAAATAAAATATAACATTAGAAAAACTTAGGATTTTTTGACAATATTTTTTGGCTTGTAATTTGGTTGAACATATACATGTATTAATCTAAAGATTTATTAGTATAGGGTCATATATTTTACTAGTAGAGACTATATCAATTTCATCATTAAAATGGGAAGCAAAAAACTTAAAGTATAACATTTTAAAATGATCAACGTTAGAATAGAAACTTTTTATGTTAGTTGGGAGTCCATATGAATAGTAAATCCTGTTCTTTGATATAAAACATAATTTTTTTGTAATAAAAGACCTTTCAATAAAATTAAGGGGAGGAGAAAATGACGATAATAAAGAAATTAACTGCTTAGGAGTGGAAATAGGGCATTTCAAAGCATATCTTAGAATGGAATAGTACATAACACTAAAACTGTATTGGTAAGTTTTTTTTTTGAATATATGTCCCCAAGAAACAATTCCATACAGAAATGATGGAAGAACTACGTTGAGAAGGATAGTTTTAAAGAAAACAAAGTGTTTAGGCCATTGGAAATTATTGATCCATCTAACTTTTGAGAACAATTTGAAGCATTTAGTATGTTTACTATCATAATTCAATTTCCAGTTGAGTTTGTTATCGAAGATAACTCCTAAATATTTTACGTTTGTCAAAGGATGAAGGTTGACAGATTCAAATTTTTATAGTTAAATCTTTATTTGTTTCATTTTATTTTTTTTAAATTTTATTTATTTATTTTCAATATTTTTGCCATATCAAGTTAACGAAAATGGCTAACAATATAAAAAAATTCCCATTCTGATCATCAAAATTAGGTTTTTTACATTAATTTATTGATCAAGATGATATTTTAAGGAACTCAATGTTTATATGTAAGTCAAGTTTCATGTTTATATCTTTTTTTATTGAGTAGCAATTTTGCTTTATTTCTATTAGCTTACAACCCTCTAAAATACAATGAAAAATTTTTTCGATTTGTAGACTTCTACCAAATATTGAAAAGGCTATAACTTTGTTTTATTTTATTGTACATCCTAGGTCAAAGTAAATTATAACTAGAAAAGTGTGGGTGATCACATCTAGTAATAGTAATGTATTTTTTTTGTCGCTTCGCTACTAATCGTAATGTTTTGTATTTTACTACGTTAGTCGATGTATCATGGTTTATGTTAATTTGGTTTCTTATGTTTTCATTTTTTTTCAAATAAGTTGCGTGAACTTTTAATCTTGTTTTACTTTGGCTTCAAGATTTTTAAAATTATCTTTTATAACTAAAGAATCGATTTTTCTAAGAAACCTTTATTTTTATTTTTTTTCAGTTTTTTATAAATAAAAACGCCTTAAGCCTTCTCTACATTAAAGTCTCATGCATCAAGCTTGCTCTCTACATCAAAGTTTATCGGAAATTATTTGTAGTTCAAGAATTTTAATTTCGATAATAGAAGACAAAAAAAGTATAATTAAAATTTAAAATTAGAACTTGAAAAAAAATAATTTTAACTAGTTCAAGCTCATGATGAAAATGAAGTATTCAAAATTGACAAGTTAATTAAAGTAGGTCTCTCTTAATTTTATTTGGATTGGAATTTTACAAATAAAGTGTTTTTTTTCTTTATTTAAAAGTTTTCCTTTTGTGTATCGACATTTTTTTCGTTTAGATCAGAGGTTCCTAACCTGGGGTGCAGGCACCCATAAGGGTTGTCAAAGATAGTTTTAGAGGGTGTGAGACTGCTTAATAAACTTTTCTTTTTTGCATCGCGTCCATGCTTTTCTGCTAAATCTCAAAAGACACCTCTTCTAATCCGCGCTATCATGACTAGCAACGAGCAGGAATCCTCTGCAAACTTGTCCATTACGGCTAGATCAACGCAAGGGAGTTGGCGGCTTCATCACTCGTACCCTGCGTTGAATAGCACGTTACTAGCAATGAAGCTGTATGAACCATAACTGCCCAACTTGGTTACATCAAGTGAATGCGGAACCTGGATATGTTAAATCTGATATACAGTACCTAGATGTAGTCAGCTTAACTCAAGAGATCTTGCCAAAGAGAAAATTACAGTCTTCGCTGAGCTTCTTCCTCTGGATAAGAGGAATGCTAAAGACTCCCTTATTGTGCTACTATTCGATATTCTTGGCAGAAACTGTCATTTAATTCGACACCGATGTGGGTCTCCTAAATCAAAGAACGTCGACACCAGTTGCAGCGTCGCAAAGCACATGGGATGCGGCGACCAAGCAATTTGGGACATCCACTTAGCTCAGAATTGGAATAGAAGTACCTTCAAAGCCTATAACTTCAAGAAACTTTCCGAAAGGGGGTAAAAAAACCTTTTTAGGAAAGGAGCCGAAGAAGTAAATCTTCGACGAGCTGGCATTCTTTAGTAATGAAGAATATCAGTTCGGGCTTCGTCTTATTCATACGCTTCGTATGAGTCACTTGACACCTGTGATCATCTAGAAGCTCTAGTCCCTCATCTGTTGCATCAAAAAACACTATCAAGGATTTCTTGATCTCTACTTCAATCTCTTCTCCTAAGAAAGTGGCCGACGAAAGTATCGGGCGGGTCAACCAATGGTTGGAAAATGCCTCGCATGACAACAGCTTTGATGAAGATTAACTTTGGAAAGTATTAGACGAAATTTCGCCTACAAACAACACTCCAGAACTTAACGCTTTCACGGAAGATTTACTAGAAGCGTCAGAAGATCAAGCATTCGAAAATCCTCAAGACTTCATTGAATATGTCAAAGAGTTTCCTCTGTTACCTAACTTGGGACTTCGAATGGTTATTTCATTAGAATACCTCATAGCGAAAGAAAACTTCATAGGTAAAAGCTGGAGGAAGATATTTTTGGATATTTTATCGCCACACGAAGAGAAAAAAGAAGACGATCAAGAGTCCACAACATCAGAAGATACAATCATCGATCTAGCGGACTCACCGCTCAATATAAAATTTTTGAAAGAAAGATTCTATACGTCTTTATTATCACAGATCTTAAAGGTAAATGTACCGTGGGGTGTTTTCATCGAGAAGGCACAATTGCGCTGCTTGTATCGAATTATGAGAAAGTAGGCTTGATGCGGGATCGAACCCAAGACCTTGAGTTATCGAAGCACAAACCAACCTTACTCATGCACAATCTTCACTGATATTAATAAATTCAACTTTTGATTGCCAAATAGAACCATGGTTAGTGCCGTCAACACTTAAGCGTAGGATTTTTACAATGAACTCTAGGATCATTGCAAGCAGGAGTCATCAAATTACAAGAACAGGAAGATAAATCAAAAAGACTATTTAATTTTTTATCCATATAATTTTTGACTTTAACTTTTGCATGTTTTCGATTTATTTCTTTAACATTATTCAATAAATTTTTAATTTTTCTTAATATAGATGCATCATTAATTAAAGGTAAATTTGGAATTACCGAACACCAAATATGTTTCAGCACAGTAAAAATATTTTCAACAATTAAGCAAAAGTTCAAATTAGGAAAAAAGTGAGTAAGAAAATAGTAAAACTGGATAACTTCCAAATAAGTGCTAGGATGTGTCAAAGATAAACCACTTGGTTCAGCGCCGTATTTTTCTTCGCTTTTCTTTCGAGTGAACGGTTTTTTTATTTTGGCCATTTTAAAATTATATTAAATTGAAAATATTAGACTGAAAAAATAACAAGTGTATACTAACAAAATGATAAAAACTACTGATAAAAAATGCGTTTCCGCAAAAAATATAGCTTTAATATAAAATTTTTATTTTATTAATGTATACATTGAAATACATGTAGGATCATAGTGCGGTTTCGAAATCGATTTACCCTACTGTATAGGTGCTAAGCGGCCTTATAGTTTTTTGAAAGATTCTGGTGAAAATTTTTGTGAAATTAAAAAAGGACTACTCTGTAAATTTCAAAATATTTATTTACTTCAATATTATAACAAAAAATAAGAATTTGAAAAGATTTAGACAGGTCATTAAAAATAAGAATTTAACACCATCTGTAAAATTTCTAACTCTTTCCATAATGGGAAACTTTTCCATAATGATTACTTTTTAACATTGATTTGCTTGTCTGCTAGTGAGCATGTTTGGTTTCACGCTATCTATAACCCAAGGTCGATCTGAATATGCTTGAAAGCTCTTTTCTTATAATTAAACACAATAGGTAAAGAAGTTTGAATATTTTTATTTGCCTATTTTAAATCGTTCTTTTTTGGTTGATGCGGCAATCGTACCTTGATAACTACAAATTTCGTACTCTTTAGAGATAAATTTTCCTTTATTTTTCTGCTAAGAAATAACTAAAACTGATCATTTTAATATTACTACCACTACTTTCCTTCAAAGATATCAGGTTCCCTAGATACTGGGTTTCGATAACTCAGGGTGTTGGGTTCGATTCCTTATCAAGCCTACTTTTTTCATAGTTCGATACAAGCGTCGAAATTATGCCTTCTCGATGAAAACACGCCATGGTACCTGTTTTTTCCTTTAAATTTTGTTTTGTTCCCTATTTTTTCTTTAAATATATGAGTAACCCAGGGTCCAATATATTTCAAGGATCCAAAAATTGAAATATATATTTTGTCCATTTACATAACTACATATATACCCAGAACAAGTGGTAAATTAGCATTTCAACTAATTTTTAACAATTTCAGCTAATTTTGTTATATATATTTCACGTATCAGAGAATATACTACCAAGAATCAATTATATGATACATTTTAATACCCTAATTTCTTTGTTCAAAAGTACCTAAACGTTTACTGAACGTTCTCACATGAATCATATTAAATGTTTAACAAAAGTGTCATATCAGAAAGAGTCCTATGCCTAAAAACAAAACAAAATTTTTATCAATATAAAACTATTTGTGCAATATATCAAGAAATGATATTTGAGTAAAATCGTACTGATTACTGCTATAATTTGACCCAATTGTTGGTCATTTATACATAATCGGAACTAATAAATCTTATTTTAAACTTGATATACTTCCTTCTTATAAGTTTTTAAAAAAGGAGAACTCTTGCTACTGTAGAGGTTATCCAATAAAATACCTTGATCTTCAAATCCAAGCATATATGAAATTAAAATGTAGCCAATGAGTTCCTCCTGAATGGCGTTTGACAATTCTAGCACGATTTAAAAATGACTAAAGACCATTACATTTTTGTTAACGATGGAACACTATCAAAACTTTAACCTGAAAAAATGTTTCTTCAAAAATCAATTTGTGAAAAATTAGTTCAAACCTTATTAAAAATTTTATTTATATTTCTGCGCAGTCAGACTTTTGAACTTTATTTCTCTGCTAAGTTTTTCAATATTATGAACGGAACTTGATAAAGCAGAAAAACAGACAGATTATAGTATAAGCAGATTCCTTTTGAGATTTTATGGTCAAAAGACATAGAATTCGTATATGTAAGTTATGTAAATGGCAAAAGATATTCACCTAAAAATTTTGAAATACATTCTGCTATTCATTCATTCATTAACCAATCAAACACTCGCTTAAAATTTCTGCATAGCATGTATAAAAGCTCTTTACAGTGCAATTTGAGTTTACTAACACTTCCTTGTACGAACAATTTTAGTCACTTTGGATCACCTACTCCAAAATTGTGCTTTTTGTATATCTTCATATTAACCCATTTAAGGCCAAGCAAAGCAGACGTTGTCAAAAAAATTCAGATGATTGAAACGCAGTCATTGAAAAAAGCAGACTAAGATGAAATTACTTATGTTCCAAAATAGGAACATTGGCCGTAAATGGGTTAATATGCAGTTTAGAAAACTAAAAAATACCAGTAACCTCAAACGTACTTAAAATTATTGCAGCTGAGCGAAGTAATATTTTTAATTTAACCCATTTACGACCAGTGTTCCCAAAGGGAACGCAGACGAATTTCTACTTTACATGGAATTTAATAGGAATTACTAATGTCGTCTGCTTTGCTTGGTCTAAAATGGGTTAAAAGTTACTAAAAATCAATTTTCAAAATGAAACTAATAAATTTAAAAAATGAAATGTTATGAAACTTACTTATTGACTAAAACAATTTTTATAATAATTTTTTCTAAAATTAAAGTTTTTTAAAAGTTTTGTTGTAAGGACTTTAAAGTTTTTTAAAGGTTTTGTGTGTTTTGGTACGCCTTATCTCTATCTTTATGAGTCGATAACGTGCTTTTTATTGATTCACATCCTCTAACAGTAAGTAAAATCATAATGGATGTTCCATCTGGTGTATTATTTACTTATATCGATTAAAATAGCCCGAAAAAAGTCCTAACTTATAAAGTTAGTAAAGTCATCGTTAACTAATCTAATTAGTAAGTGATACTAATTTTTTCTCTCAGTGATACATTTTTAGGCTTTTCAAAATTGTAAAAGTTGTAATTTTCAACTAGCTTGTTTAGAATTTGAATTACCAGAAAGGATCACTCGTTCCCAAAATGGGGATAGCGCCTTCAAGGTGTGAGAAGTTACGAATATTAAGTATTAGGTATTAAATCTTTTCCTTGTCTGAAGCAAAGAAATATTTTGTATAAATTTATATATTTTATATTTTCAAAAATAATTTATAAAAGTTGTTATAAATTTTGCATATCAAAAAAACTTAAAATTCTCTTCCTACTATTCGAAAGTGAGTACAATACTTTTGTAAGGGGCGGTTAGGTACTGGGTTTGATCCCGCATCAAGCCAGCTTTCTCATAGTCGATACAAGCGGCTCAATTGTGCCTTCTCGATGAAAACACCCCACAAAAAAGAGCGCATAGATGATGTGAGAGTGGTGATATCAGATATCTATGTATCTTTTTATTCCAATGGAAACTTCAAAAGGGGAGTTTAATAGGGAAAGTTTTTGAAACTATATAACTCTAAAAAAGTGTACATGTTTGTTATGATGATGGAATTGCTCGTTCACAACTATCAATCTATATATCCTGAAAGAGGCTAGATTTTGACGACAAGCAAAACAACATTTCATTGATTACCCAAAAGATTTCAAAAAAGAGCCACCATAATTATTCATTAGAAGTGAATCACTACTACACACGAGATAAATCGCGAGGATAATTATTTATAAGCGTCCTAATTGAAAGTGAGGGGGTTGGAAGGAAACATTTCTTCAGTTGTGCTCATTTTAATGAGCTTTTTGCTATTTTTTTATAGAAGTAATGCCACTTTCTAAGAATCTCAAGGAAACGAGAAAGCGTAAAGAGATTCGCAGACTTCAAAGAAAAAACGAGGAAGAGGAGCTGAAACGAATAGAAGAAAATGGATTCAGGAATGCGTAACTTTTAAAAATTTTATATCATAAACTAGTTAATATTTTTTTTCAATCAATTTTATTCCGTGCGCTTAGCTTAGATCAGGATAATTTATGTTTATTATTTTTCAGATTTATCCTAACTTTCTAACGAGAACAAGTTTTAATCTCGGGGATTGCCTCATCTTACGTTTGAGATTTAATTTGTGTAATTGAAACTTTTCAAAAACCTCTGCCTTCTGAAAAATTGGCCATTTTTTGGTACTTTTACTCGATATAAAATTTTTCCTCTAAGGATGCACTGCAGTCCAAAATATTTTTACCAGCAAAGCTACATTTAATTTCATTGTGTCTTATCTCCTAACGTAGTTAACAAACTCTTTGCATTTTTACACCATATAATAGATTTTTTGCAATTTTCTAGTTCAAATAAGGTACTTTTTTGTATATAACACGATTTTTTTATGAAGCTCTTTGATTTAACCTAATTTATCAAAAAAGTTAACGTTATCTATAAAAATTTTAAATAATCTTAAATTTTATACTTCTTTTTTGGTATATACTGTTTCTGGTGAAAACTACATAAACATCAAACAGCTTCTAAACTTGGTTTGTATGGCGTTCTCTTCTTATTTTTCTGTTTTCTAATAAAGTATGAGTATTTATACTGTATATGAGCAATTGATCATTTCTAACACGTTTATACAGTAGAACCTACGTTTTACGTCCTCGCCAAATGATCGATGACGTCATCTTTTTGGTCATTAAATGCATTATTAATACGTTTTTTTTGTGATTTTAGTATAAAAGTTAAAAGGTAATAAATATGTTTTAGTAATGTGGTTGTCTTGCAGACAAGTTGGAAATTGATAAATAATAAATAACGATATTTTTATTTAAGACTTTATTATGAAAACAGCTCAACTTCAGGGATGATCATCCAACTTCACTGTAGTAGTCTTCTTTAGCTGCCATAGTCCCTCACGTCGTACACGGTGTGACCATGTGTGATCCAGTCTAGGATTTTCGTGTTGTATGTCAATTTATAGGTCAACCCTGATTTTACGAATCCTACGTTTTACGTCCGCCGTTCAGTTCCGTGCCGTACGTAAAACGTAGTTTCTAGTGTATATATAAGCAACTCCATTTTCTGGATCAAGCCTCAGGTTGCCAAGGAGGAAGGGCCTTTAAGTTGCTTAGCATTATTTTTTTATTATTTAACTTCTATAAATTATTTTTATTTCCCTTAGAATAGACAAATAAAGGGGACGTTTAAAATTACAAAAATTTAACAAAAGATCGCTATGAAGCCTGGGGGTTGCTAAACAAGTTGCTTAATTTTTGACATGATTTGAAGTGTGAACCCTGAGCAAATCGGTTGCTTATAAATAAAAAAAAGGTGTATACACTTATGAAAACATCAGAGTACGTAAATGAATAAATAGCATGACTTTAGCTTATTTTGTTTAAACATTTTTGATTACCATCCTTACTACTCGGTGACAGTCTCTATCTATAAGTCATATAAAAAAAGACAAAATCTGATTGATTGAAACTATGTCTCTTTAGTACAGTTCATGCCATCAATTGCAAAAAAATCTGATAAAAGTAACCCTTGATGCTCTCCATTATAATTTGAAAAATAAAATAAACCAACTGATTTTATGTTTTATTTGATTCCTGTAAAAATATTGTATGTGGGTTGTTTTGGTAAATTTTTATTTTTTATTTGAAACTTTGGTTTTCTCTCCCTCTTTCCAGTATTTTTATAGTAACTCTCTTAAAAGTTCTCTTTATCGAACACTTTGGGTACCTCTACTATAAACGAATCTCAATCCATTTGAGCATGCTCAACAGATTATATGCGGTGCCAAGTTTTATCCTTATCTCTAAGAGAACATTTAATATATATAAAAAAAATACATTTTTTCAATTTCTTTAATATTTTAATTATTAAAATTATAATAATTTTCAATACTTTAAACAAATATCAATATTTTTAAAAAAAATTGAAAAATATGGATAAAAACAAATAAAAAGCTCTTTTTCTATAATACAATGAATTTAATTAAAAAAAGCCGTACCTTATGGCAAAAAACTTATTTGATTTTGGAAATCTGTTGATTATATTTAAGAGTAAAAATTCGAATAAAACTTCTAACGCCATCTACCAGAAAAAATAATTGAAAATCTTGTTTCTGGAGATAAGTAGCTTTTTTTCATTTGTTTTGAAAGAATACTTGAAAATAGAAATTATGTTCAACTTTCAATAGTGGTTTCTGTTAACACTCTTTACTCAAAATCATGGGTGTAAAATGCATAGAGTCCATAAAGGGAAGGTTAAAGTAGGCAATCACTTGAAATCCGTAAAAGATAAATATTACCCCTATGTCTCGCTCCAGACAATATTTTGATGCCTATCTGCTATATGAAGTGTCGCTAACAAGTTCATTTTTTAAATTAATATATACTAGTAACCACTTTTCTATTAAAATACAATACACTTAATATTTTAATTATATTGGTTATTTTTTTGAAACCTTCAAACAACCTAAGCTTTAAAATGAAATTATAATAATTATTTTTTTATAACTTTACTATGATTAAAAAATTTATTTATCAAGTTTTAAGATGAAATTGTAGACTTTAGATGAAATTATTTTTTTGTTGCTAAACTAACTAACTAAGATGTACTTTTTACATTATAAAAGTTAATGTAATAATTAAAAAAAATAAAATATTGAATTTTTCATCTATAGTCTAATTCGCATAGTTTGATTTCAATCCCAAATAAATTTTGAGAATGGGAATTGACTTACTTTTACACGAACATCACATTTTTATTTGCCCTTCGCCTCTCTTTCAGAAATATTACAATTCCATTCGTTATAAATGATAATTTGGTCAATTTTTCTTATTTTTAAAAGACTTTTTTTAACGTAGCTGTCACAATATAAAAATGTCACCGTTTTTTGAAATTTAATTTAAAAGTATTAATTAAATATAGTTATATAAGCTAAGGTTCAATCTATTTTTTAATAATAAAATGGGAAGTAGCAATTATTTTTTACCAATTAGATTTTTATAAAAAAAATATTTTTTTAACTTTTAGAAATGAAATTGATTTGTCTTCTGATTCTGAAGAAATTAATGAAGATATGAGGAAAGATGTCTGTATTTGGAATCCAACAAAGTTTGCATCAAATAATTTGGATTCCTCTATAGATTCATTTTTTCAGCTCGCTTACCTACAAAGTGGCCTTTCGAAACATGAATGCCTAAAAATTATTCACATTTTTAAATACGATCTTAATAAAGCAAAAGCACACATAGATCAACTTCCATATTTCAAAGATACATGGTCAGAAAAAGAAAAAACAAATTTTGATCTGGCGTATAAAAGATATGGTGAAAAATTTCAATTATTTGAGGAGTTTCTTCCACAAAAGTCTATGAAAGAAATAATCAAATATTATTATTTTAAGAGAAGTAAGATAGGAACAAGTTTGATTTCTGAACGCCTTCAAAATCGTGATTCTATACAATACTATAATCCTGAACTGATTGATTTTACATATTTTAAAAGAAACAATATCGATATTGATTATCACAATATTGAAGATGGTGATGGTCAAATTATCTGTAACAATTGTCACATTGCGTTTTATCGTGAGAGCCATAAAAATGGGTATGATGCGGCAGGATCTAGAAAAAATTTTTGTCCCAGTTGTTTTCCGTTTTTCTGCAAAAATAACGTTATTTCAAGATCCAAATCAGATGAAACTTTTTCTGTTAATGATTTTTCATCCGACTACTCTAACGAAAATTTTTTAATAAAAAAAATTCCTTTTGGAATGTATTTTGATCTTGAAGGGTTTAATTCCTTGCTTGAATTTGAGAATTCCTTCAAGAGTTCCAGGATTTTTGCATTTTCACAAGCTTTGTTTCAAAATTATGAACGACATATTCATAATTTGCTCGAGAATGTTCAAATTAATAAGCAGAAAATTGAGCAATTGGATGTAGACAATAGTAAAAATGAGTTGATATTTAACAAAGGATTGAAGATGGAAGAATTCATGCAGCGATTTGGCATTCACAACGTTGAATCTAAATATAAACATTGCAATGAATGCACAAGTAATTTGTATTGTGATTTCTGGACAGATGGAGAATTGTTTTTGCTTGAGCGTGCAATAAAATATACTCGAAATGCCGAAGATATTCAAAAAATTGTTGGCTCAAAAAAATCCTTGCGCATGATAAAAGAACATATCTCGCTTCACAAAACCGTATTTAAAAGAAAAATGCAATTACGAAATTATAAATGAATGTTTTGTATTTGTTTCATATTATACATAGCTTTACTATAATAGATATTAAATATATTTTTTTATTTTACGAGTATATCGCAGCCCTGTTTTGCGCTTTGTGCAAAGCTTCTGATTTTTTTATCCATCTTTTTTTCCTTAAATATATTGTATACATATTATTAAAGCAATGTATACCAGATATGGATGTAATATTTGGAGGCCATATCTAGTCTGATTGATTATATTATCACTACAAGAATATTTTTCTCTACGGCTTCAGCAAGATGAGAAACATCTTATCTCATCATGACAATCTAATGAATTCTTTTTTCATATAAAACCTGTCACTCTTTTCGAAATGTCAAAAATTCTATTTAGCTTCTTATCCTTTCTCACAGTAAATTTGGCTTCAGTATTTCCAATAGTGATGGGACGATTAATCGGAATCCAGAATAGTGAGAATCGTCTTTTTTTAAATGTCGGAATCGAAAACGCATCGGTAAATTTGATTAATACCTTGCGATACCTCTCTCCCGATTTTAAAGTCTAAATAAATTAAATTTTACACAAAATAAAATAATATTCTAACTTTGCATATAAAACAATTAAAAATAGGAATTGTATATTTTTTAAGAATTGTAATCGTACAAAACCTTGTTATCGCCCATCACTAACTGCTTTGAACAATTTGTCTTCAATTACTAATATTAAGTTTTGGTAATGGGCTTACTCTTGATCAGTATTTAGCTTGCACGCACAAGCATACCCTCGCTTCTCTACAATGAAACTCTTCCCAATTATGAGACGTATTTTAAAGGTTTGGTTACATTTCTTTGCTGAAGTGGGCTTTATCCCATTAGTTCCTGCTGTACTCATTTAAGTACAGTAAGAGTAACGCACGTTATCTTGTGTAACTTAATTATTATTGTCTGCTATTCTTGAGATATAATGGGCTGAATTTTAAATTTATTTGCATTTTGTTATTGCAATTTAGGAGAGGAGAGGTTGACAAAAATCGTTTAGCTTCTTTCTAATAAATGGATCTCTTGTCCTTTCACAGTGAGTCTGCTTTCTCGCTCATACCCAACTTTCTAATCTTAATAAAATAATAAAACTAAAACTACGTTGGGATTTCTCTGCTAATTTTATAACTAAAATAATATATAATCCAACCCCCTCACCCTAGTTCGGGGGGGGGGGGGGGTTGCAAAACTGATTTTAATGGCGTCGGGTTGTAGTGTCATGCATATCAGCTCTTCATAAATGTCAAATTTGTTGTCACAGGCCCTCATGAAAATTGCAAGCTGTGCTATACCAGTAATATCAACTGTTTCATCAATTGCAATAGAAAAATGTTCAAATTTTAATGATTCCCTTTTAACTGTTACTTCATACAAAATCTCCGTCAGTGTAGGATTTCCCATTCGTTGCTATCATTCGGCTGCGTTCATAACTTGCAGTAACAGAAGCGACATTCTCTTTCTAAATTTTTGTAAAAAGGGTCTGTTGCCGTGTCAAGTTAACTTTCAAATCGTTGAGCTTTTAAACACGCACTGGGCCTTTATATTAATCGTAAGATAGATGGCTCGTCTCATAATGTCTTTTCAAGGAGTAAACTTTCGGCGTACAAATATGGTTATTGCAAATTAAACAATGTATCTTTCCATTTATTTCTGTGCAAAAATACTGTAGTTCCCATTTCTCTTGAGACACTCGCCCTTCTTCGTTTACCTTCCTCTTTTTCCCACTCAAGCGGAGCAAATAAAAAAACCCTTTTTTGATTTTATATGTATAATGTACATAGCAAAAAATGTATTAAAATATATAGAAAATTTCTTTGCATGGATGTACAATTACATAGCAAGCATAAGAAAAAAATTTAATTAAGATGAATCTATATAGCAAGTATAGAGAAATTTTGTTAACATGGATGTACATAGAAAGTACAGAAAAATTTATTAAATTGTATAGAAAGTTTTCTTTTCATGGATGTACATTGTACATAGAAAGTATAGGAAAAGTTGTGTAAGATAGAGTATTAATTCACGTATTCAATGTACACGGATGTACATAGGAAGTATAGAAAAAAATCTATTAAAATGTATATAAAATTTCATTTACATGAATGTACATAGGAAGTATAGGATACATGTATTCAATGTACACGTGTACCAGGGGCGCACATCCTCAAAATTATTGGGGGGGGGGCGAAATTTTTTTATTGCAATTTTCAAAATTAGTGGTCTGGAAATACCACGGGAGACCAAATATTCAAGCAATCCTTTAAAAGGTCCTCAGACATTTCGCCCCATTTTTTTATAAGACAATTCGCCCCATTATTTTCATAAGACAGTTCGTCCCATGAACAATTCGCCCCATTATTTTCATAGGACAATTCGCCCAATTATTTTCATAAGACCGTTCGTCCCATGGGCAATTCGCCCCATTACTTTCATAAGACATTTTGTCTCATGGACAATTCGCCTAACTATTTTCATAAAACAATTTCCCACATTATTTTCGTAAAATAATTCGCCTCATAATTTTCATAAAACGATTTGCCTCATGCTCAATTTGCCCCATTATTTTTATAAGAGAATGCGCTCTATTATTTTTATAAAACTTCCAGTCCTATTTTTATAAGACAATTCTTTCCATTAAAAATTTGCTCTATTTTTATAATACAATTCTTGCCATAGACAATTTACTCTATTTATGCAGATCAATTAGCACTATTGTTTTATAAAACCGTTTTTTCAATTTTTTTGACTCTTTTACGCTTTTTTCATAAGACTATTTTTCGTAAAACGGTTTGGCATATGAACGTTTTGCCTAATATCACAACTCATCTCAATAAAAATAGCTATATTTTAATTTTATTTAGTTTTTTGAAGAATTGTTTTTTAAAAGGCAGTTATTTTATAAATGAAACAAATATTTAAGATTTTTAAACAAAATAAAAATTAATATCTTGTAATTGTAATATCATTGTAATTATCTTTTTCTTCAATTTCATCATCAATAATTTAAAATTATTTAAAGGTGATAAAAAAATTAACAGATAAAATAATTAATTTGAAATAATTTAATAGAGATAAAATAAACAAGAATATAAAATTTTTTTAATAATTTTACACATATAATAAACAAAGATGGATGAAACAAATAGCCTATGAGACAATTTGTCCATGGGGCGAATCATCTATGGGGCGAATTGTCTATGGGGCAAAATGTCTGTCGACCCTTTAAAATAGAGTGTATTCAGCGCATACCTAAAGTCCTAAATTTATAAGACTATTTTATATTTTTTTTACAAAATTTGTGAATTTAAATACTATACTTCCAGCGAAAATATTTTAATTAAGTTTGCAGATTATACACTAGTTTAAAAAAATCCAAAATTGTTAGGGGGTGGAATAGGCTTTTCATTTGAAAAATGAAGTAGTCTACCAGGCACATTACAGGCATTGATGAAAGGATATTTGATTCATAGAGAAAACAAATAACTTACGGTTAGATGGTTTTATGAGTGAATGTAGTCTAAAGGCAAAGAGTCTACTAGACCACCCGAGATGTTTATATGAAAAAATTTGATTGATTCAGGGGCAAGTGTATAAAATGAAATTATAATTGTGCAAACAAAAAATTAAGATCGCATTATTTAATTTTACTCAGCATCATTCAAAAAAGTTTAAAGGCTAAATTGATACAAGCCACAAAAAGTAAAATAACTTTTAACATTTTGCAATAATTTGCCTTTTATAATAAATTTTAAGGAAAAAAAGTTTATCAGAAAAAGTTATAGAGCTTCAACAAAAACTAAAAAATTTTAGGGTAGAACTTAAGTTAATAATTTTTTAATTGTTAATACACTAATGGACTTAGCATGGAAGCCTCTGGATTCGATTCCTCATTGATACGAATTTGTTCATAGTTTGATATAAGCGGTACATCAGTGCCTTGTCAACAAAAATACACCCGCTGTACCTTACCTTTTAAATAAAATTGAAAATTTTGCTACATAATTAACATAAGAGAGAAAGGAAAGAAAATAAACTAATAAAGCAATTTTCACTATTTTAAAATGGGGCCGTCTGTTCTCAGAATAATTTCAAAATAATAGGAGGCATAAAGAATTAGAGTTTATTTGATATTTTCAAATTTTTATAAACAGCAAAAGCCAACATTTAAGTAGCTAGCCCTTTTAATTAAAAAATTATTTAATCTAACGGTCGATAGACATTTCGCCCCAAAAACAATTTGCTCCCTGGACAAATTGTCTCATAGGCTATTTGTTTCATCCATCTTTGCTTAAAAATTTTATATTCTTGTTTATTTTATCTCTATTAAATTATTTCAAATTAATCATTTTATCTCTTAATTTTTTAGAATTGTCCATGAGACAAAATATCTTATGAAAATAACGGGGCCAATTGTCCATGAAACAAAATGTCTTATGAAAATAATGTGGCAAATTGTCCATGGGACGAACTGTCTTATGAAAATAATGGAACGAATTGTCCATGGGACGAACTGTCTTATGAAAATAATGGGGCGAAATGTCCGAGGACTAAACTAACATAAATCAAAGTATGCGAGAAAAGAAAACCATTGCGTTTTTTTTTGAATATTTGTCTACATAAAATTCTGATAGCTGTCATAAATAATAAATCAAGTACATTTTTAACAACTGAAACGTTTTGTTTCGATATTATATTTTTACTATAATAATCAACAAATTTTCTTTAAAAAAGGTATTTGATTATGTACAGTGTTACTTATAAAATTTAACAATCGAACATTATAAAAGATATCTCTGCTCAAATATTAAGAAAATAGAGTATTCTTGCTTTCAACCCGAATAGCTAGTCAAAATATTCATTCCCAAATAGCTATTAAAAAAATTTCTTGACTCGAAAAAATAAAATGTAATAAAGGTAGTGATAAAGATTAAATGACCTTTGTTGAAAAAAATTCTTAGCGCGAGTCTAACAATATTCATTGATATAAAATTGTAACAATTGGAAACTATTTTAATTTAACTCTAAATGCAAATTAGATAGAAGCAGTGGTGTAACCAGAAAAAAGTTAATAGGGAGGGGGGCACAATATAAAAAACAAAAAACGTGAGCAACATTTTGTATACTTTCTTGATCCTTTCATTGGAGAAATTTTCAAAAACTGATATCGCATAAGTTGCATGGGGCACCATGCAGTACATAGGAGTGTGGACACGGCCCCTCATGCCCCAGCCTAGCTACGTCACTGGAGAGAAGAGAACTGAATGAGATAGGAAGGCTTAACAAGAGAAGAGAGCTTGAGTGAATGATTGAGTTTTAGCAGAGAAAGCGGGAGAGAAAGAGAATCACTGTGACAGAAGATGAGAAAATCTAGTGGATCATCAACATGTGTTTGCCCAAAAATACTATAAAGAGGAGACACTGTGATAAACATTGCTGACTTATTGTGTGCATATTGAAGCAATGGATTATTATTATTATATAGATCTCACGCATCGTCTGTAAAATATGTTCGATAGGAATTTCAGAGCAGCTTGGCATGTGATGTTTGATTGATTCGAAAGTCTCCATTCTTCATACATGATTCATACATAGATATCAGGATCATCATACATGTTTTATAAACAAGCAGCAACTCTTACTTATAGAAAATTATTGGGGGGGGGGGGGGCGAAGGTCATTTTCGCCCCCCTGAAAACACATTGGGGGGATATAGAGAAAAATCTATTAATGTATATAAAATTTCATTTACATGGATGTACATTAGAGTGGTCCAAAATTTTTTTTTTAAAATCTTCAGATTAGAACCCAGAATTCGATTACTTAGAAAGTCCAGCAATCAATGTAACTTTATTGGCATTAGAAAACAGATGCCTATGCTCGTTAAGAACTTGCAATAAGTACTGGAGCTGTTCTTCGTTCTTTGTTAGGTTACGGTTGAAGTCTTGAATCAACTTGATTACCCTTTCAGCAACATCGTTGACAACTTTTCTGGAATGCACAATTTTAGCGCCTTCTGAAAGTCTGCATTATAAGCCCACTCTACAGGAGGAATTTCTAGGAATGTTTGTGGCAAATCCAGAGTTTCAAAGAAACGCACCGTGTTCTTGGTGACAAAATCGCTGATCTGCTTTCTCTCATAATCTGCTTGATTGAGAGCGTTACAACGTCTTGGTGGAACCTCTGAACCCTTCTTATCTATAATGTTATGAGCCATCAGCCTTTTCTGCTCTTCTGTCACACTCGAGTCAAAGAATGCCAAGCCAACCATTTCTTCACTTAAGTACCAAAGATGTCGGCGAAAAGATTTTAAAGCTGCTTTCTACAACTGAATTGCTGTACGTTCACAGCTTTTTGAGAAATGTTAAATCAGGAGCTTTGGCTGATGATGGCGCTTCAAACCAGACTTTCGTGTAGAGACTTGCAACAAAAAGTAGAAATTGCAGCATTCCGCGCTCTTCCGATGCTTTCAAGGTAAACTGCTTTCTAAACATCCACATTTTATAGCAGTAAATTACCTTTGCCATCCATCTCGCTCTATGAAGAGCGCCAGGAGCTTGGAAATGAACTCCCCGAGGTGGATTCTCTCCAAGAAAAATGACCGTAAGCTCCAAAAATTCTCTGTAGTCATCCCGTGGTTGCTGTTGACTAAGTTGTTCTCTTACAAACTGAATTGTATCTTCCTTAAATTCAGCAGTCTCACTTCTCTCTGAAGCTGTTGAGTAATAACGGGTATCAATCGTGGACCATTTTTTTGAAACGTTTGAATAAGGCAATATCCGGCCCAGATGATGTTTGGGTTATTTGTAGTGCAGTAAAGACTTTTTCTAAGATTATTTCAAAGATGTGATGTCGACAGGCAAAGTGTAAAACATTTCTTCCTAGTGCGTTTTCAATCAGAATACCGGCTCCATTGATACGCCCAGTGTTGCTGGCTGTTGTGTCAAAACATATGCCGGTCACTTTGTTCGATACTTTCCATTTATCAATGCATGCGATCACAACATTTGCTTAAGTTTGTCCTGTTCCATTGTGTAATTTTGGAACGCCAAGAAGAATATCTGTATCTGCACCGGTAATAATTACTGGTAACCTGTCGACCTTCTCATATCCAGTAATACCTGGAATCAACTTTCCATCCCAATGAACTGTCAATGGTCCATCTGCATTGTAACTTTCTTTTATGGCATTTGCCATTTTTTTCCTATTTGTTAATCTTGTCCGACGAATTGAACTACGACTCAATGTCATATCTTCAACACTGTGACCAAGAGAATGTGCTGCATTTGCGAGTAAGGAGACAGCTTGGCGGTCAGTGACTTTTGAGGTGTCCAAAGCAGTTGTCACATTGCTGGACATTAGAGATGTCTTTGATTTAGAAATGTCAGTTCTTTTTTTTGGGAGGTTTTATTGGCTTGGTAGTGTTATCTTGGCTGGTAGTTTCTGAATCAGAGCAAGAAATCACAGCACTAATGCGGCTTTCCTCAAAGTCCCGTTGCTCTTCTTTTGCCATCTCTCTACGCCTTTTAAAGGACTCTTTTCTCTTGATCATTGCTTCTTCTTTTTTTGTCCATTCAAGCAAGTTGATCATATGGACTTGATGATTGAAACTTGTGTAAAGCCCAACAATTGACAATTGCTATGTCAATAATATGGATCATTATAGACCAATACCGTTTCTTTCCTCTTATAGATATTCGGTACTGAGATATGTTTTGATCTAACATATCTACAAAACCCATATATCTGTTGTAGGTATGGGAAATTTTTGGTTGATTGATTTTTATCTGTTTTTTCTCGGCTGTGGAATATCTTGTGACCTTTTGGAGAGGGTTAATAGATTCGAAGTTGGATACAGCTATGATAGACTTTTTGTCTATCCATTGTACTATATTTACATTATTTCTAAACCATGAAAATGAATTCCCTCTGCTCTTACCCAATTTTGCGATTTTCAACGGACAGCCTTTAGTTCTATTTTTTCTTATAGTTGCAGTATACTTGATTCCTATTTCGGACATTTTTTCCACTAAATTTATAGTGCTGAAAAAATTATCTGAAATATAAGAATATACATTTGGCATGAATTCTTTTGATTTTTCTGCAAAATTCAAAACAACAGAAGCTCCCAATTCAAAATCGGATTGATATTTATTTACAGAAAACTTTTTTCCTTGGTAGATATCAAATTGACAACAATATCCATGTTGTATACAATCAGACCTTTGCCGATACCCAAACTTTATAGGTTTTCCAGGTAAATATTGTTTAGAGGGATGGTTACCAAAGTAGGGTATCATAGTTTCATCAACAGAGTGAAACTCAGAAATAGGCGCAAAAAATCTAAAAATTTCATTGGCAAGATTTAAGATTGGTCTTATCTTAGAAAACTTGTCATTAATATCAATTTGAGTATTATCACAAAAATGGAAATTATTCTTAATTTCTTCAAATCTTTTACGTCGCATGGCATTTGAAACTAAATTATTGCGGCAGTCGATAGCCTGTTCCCAATATAATCTATATCTTGGAAGAACTACGTAACCTGACAAAATAAGTATGCGAATAAACTTGAAAATCTCTTCTTTTGAAGCATTCAGAGGTAAATTTTTTGGAAAGAATACTTATTTGTAAAAGCACAAATATTTTCAACGATATCATTCATCATCATTAAAAAGAGTTCAACTGGAGTATTCAAATTCTGCACGGTATAAGGTGCACTAAATTCATCAAAGACCTTTATATTAGAACCAGTACTCCATACCTTTTTTACATCGCTCAGTTCTCCATCGTCTTCAGATTGAATTATTTCTGCTTGTGCAGATAATTGATTTGACGACAAATGATTAATATCACAACTTTCTTCATCTGCAGAATCTTCATCAGATAAACTCGGGTTTGTTGGAGGATTGATGAAAACTTCATGGCTAACTGCTGAACCTTCAAGAACTTCAATAATCTCAGCTAAAGTTTTCTCCTAATTTTAACAAGAACTATATGTATATAAAATTATACACATCTGGAACTTTAGCCCAAACATGGATGAAAAATCAAATTTCACAGATAAGCACAAAGAGAAACGAACAGGCAAACTAGCAAAACAAACACGAAAGGAGAGACGCGTGGTCACACTCAGAAACATACACATACTGACCAACACAGATACACACAAACAATGACTAACATACAGAGACACACACAATACTAACACACAGAGTAATACGCAGAAACATACACACACTTTTAGCAACACAAAAAGACACGACACACACTAAACACAAGCTTATCTCTCAAAACTCAACATAACACACATGTGCACATACACACACACACACAAAGTAATATGCAGAAACATACACACACTTTTAGTAACACAAAAAGACACGACACAAACTAAACACAAGCTTATCCCTCAAAACTAAACATAACATGTGCACATACATACACACACACACACAAACTCATATGGACACACACACACAAACTCATATGGACACACACACAAACTCATATGGACACACACACACAAACTCATATGGACACACACAAACTCATATGGACACACACACACACAAACATATATGGACACACACACACACAAACTCAGATGGACACACACACAAACTCATATGGACACACACACAAACTCATATGGATACACACACACACACATAAACTCATATGGACACACACACAAACTCATATGGACACACACACACACAAACTCATATGGACACACACACACAAACTCATATGGACGCACACACACAAAAAATCGCATTCAGACCCACACACAATAAACTTAGCATATTTCAGCACCCCTCAAATTTAGTCAAAGCCGCTCTCACACAATAACCTACCTCTACCCCTCATTGCTGAGCTAAAGATCAGTATGTAAATTTAAAGCTTTACCATTTATTGAACTCTTGATCAGAAGCGAGAGTTAAAATTCACTGGTTGAGATCTTTCCGTAATAGTTCTATATGAAAAAAACTGACAAACAGTTTGCCTGAATACCGTTATTAGTATCATGACAATATAAAATTCCAATAATCATTATTGCACACTTCTTCATACGGAGAAGTTAACATTGCACCGAGTGTATAGAAACTTTCGCATCACATAATGATTCAGCAAGCATTTCGAAGGTCAAGTCAGTAAAATATTCGATGACCGTATATGCTGTATTTTATTTACAATTATATAGAATGCTGCTGTACAGAAGAAATTTGAATTTTCCACATGATGGATAAAGAAAACAATAGTATATGACGTTCATTCATCATAGTTATTTTCAAAATATAAAGCACATAATATATGGAATAAAAGTTATATGAATATGCTTTGCGTTAACGCAACGCCAAATGTTTTACTGATTTTTTTTCTAACTTATCAATCCTTTCATGATCTTTACGATCCACACTTGTAATTTCATCTCTTCTGTCAAACCATGCCGACTGAATCAGTCGCTATTGCTTTATAGTAGACATTTTGGACAGGTTGTATCAACTACAATTCTAAATTTATTTTCATTCTGATATAGATCCCTTTCAATTAGACATCAATTAAATAATTTAAAGATTAATGATTAAAATTTACGGTTCCATCTTTGAAGAGTACTTCTGTTTTGCGTAAATTTAAAAAAAGTATCTAAGTCAGGATCAGTTTTTTGTCATGTTGTGAAAACGCAACGTTAGACCAAAATAATTAAGAAAATCTATGTTGCGTTTTCGCAACGTAAGACATTATCGAGTTAGGATTGTTTGAATATTTGGTCTCCCGTGGTATTTCCAGACCACTAATTTTGAAAATTGCAACAAAAAAATTACGCCCCCCAATAATTTTAAGGATGCGCGCTCCTAGTAGGTAGAGATGTCAAACCACTTTCCAAATTTAATTGATATGCTTGCAAATTGCTTGATAGGTAAACAGAAGTATTCTAGAAATGATAAATATATAGAGAAGGATTCTCGATTTTATTGTGGACTAAGGTGAAGATTAGGTTCAATAGTGCTTATTAAGGCGGAGAGTAAGTTCAAGAGTTCTGGGTGAGTAATGATGTGGGAAAATGGCCAAGGGTTGAGGCGCGAGTGTTGATGAGTTTGTGTCGGTGGAGATAAAGAATGGACAAAGGAAGGCGAGGTGGTATGGTGTTTCGAATAGTTCGTTGCGGAACCGACACGTCAGGTTGTCTGAGATTTTAATGCGAGAGAAGTAGGTTTTGCAGAAGCAATGACCCGAGAGCCACCTAATAAAGGATTTCGATCGAGTGTATTTTTGTCAACCGGTGTTTCCCCGAACGCTAATATTCTGCAAAAGCTCTCTAGAGATTCCGTGAGAAGATAGATTAGATTTGAAATTTTTTAAAAGTAACCTTCAATTTACACTATTAATTATATTAAATAGTAAAATATTTGAAAGGTAAAAATTAGAATTAAAATGTTTAGATTTAACTTTTTTATAAGTTATTTGTTTTTTTTTAATTTTCTTCGTGGGGCTGGTTTTTGAAATTTTATCAAAATTTAAGCGGCACCTCTTTATTGCGGTCAGATCAGTAGAGTCTCAAAAAAATTAATTCAGGATTTTTACCTTTCAATTAAGGTAACCTCTTTATTCAGACTACGATCATCATAACTAAGCATACACAGTTTGAAAGATCAGTTCCTTCTATTGAAGTCTCATAAGTTCCACTTTTGTGTTCAAACTATGAGGTTTGAACTGGCGTCAGGTGACTGCGTGTGACCATTGATCTTTATCCATTTTTTAATGGAATGTACCATTACGATCTCTAATCAATAATAATAATATTTATATAAATAATATAATAAATATATATTTTGAATAAAGATCATCTTTAAAAACAAAAAAGAATAAAAAAAATTTTTAATAAAATTAAAAATTTTACTAAATATTTTTGAAAATTAATATATTAATAACACGTTAGCGGCCAGAATCGACTTTATAAAAATAAAATCGCCTGCGTTTATTAATTCTCCTTAATACAAATCTGCTTTGGATTAGATATCGTCTGATTATTGGTCGTTAACGGGAAAATTAAAATAATTTTTTTACAAATTTAAAAAGAAAATCGCTTAGACATTATTCCCACCATCGAGGTTACAAAAATGGAAGACAAATTCGTAAATTTTGACTTATCTCTAAAATATAACGTTTTTTTAATATATATATAATCTATTTTGTTTTTTTCTATATTAGAGACTAGGGTTTATTATGTAAGTAAATTTTCACTTTCTCTTTGTTTATTCAAAATCGCTTTACTTTTGCAGCTTATTTTACACCTATACCAATTTATTTGATAAACTTTAGTTCTGGTTTTTTACCCTGGTTTTCTTCCTCTGAAGAATTCAAAGGTTTTTACGGTTAGGTAGTGCTTTAGCGACCCGATTCTACGTGATTAGTAATCTAGCTATCACTAGACAATAAGTTTGTTTCCCAAATTGGGAGCGTTCGCGTTAGGATAGTATCGATCACTCAGTTGTATTTATATATTGTAACATAAATTCTTGTAAAATAATATATATAACAAGGTATAGCTATGCAGTAATAAGGGCCGGTAGGTGTTTAGTGGGATGAAAAGTCCAGGTAGACCTGGACTCAGCCCTCCGGACGGGCCACGATATCCGAAAGGATGGGTGCGAACGCCACAAACAACTTAATTAATTAATTAAAACCTTAAATAATAATAAATTTATCCCATATTGAAGTAGCCAATAATTTGATTCAGCATAGTCAGTTTGGTTCCCTTCAAGAGTTTTTCGTTGAAGGATCATAGTATTTGCTCCCTAAAACATGATCGAGGAAGCTGCTGCCCGCGAGGGTTTATATAGCGTCCTCAGGCTGGTTTAGCCATATGCCAAAAATTAAGTAAAAATTGTATTTTCAAATAGTTAGAAAAAGGCATAATCATTAATTTATAAAGAAATACAAGAATGTAATAGAGTGACACAACGAGAGGGAGTATATAAATTTTTATGACTATTGTTTTATATTAATATTTTATTTTGTTTAAAAAATTTATATTATTTATATTTTTTATTTGGAATGAAAATATTGTTTGTGTGTAATTAATTAAATGAAAAATGAATAAATTTATTATTGTTGTTTTTTTTGAATTTATTTATTTTATATATTTTTGGGTATATTTTATAAAATGAAATTTGATTTATAATATTTTTTTTCAATAAAATTTTTTTTAGGAGAAGAAATGATAAAATAGTATTTTTATTAAAAAATTTAATTTTTATTTATTGTATTTTTTTATATGGGTGGTTATTGGGGGAAGTTGTATTTATTTATAGTTCTTTATTGTTGTATATAGGGGGGGTTATTTATAGAATGAATAGTAGGAGAGGGTGATTAATTTTTTATAAATAAATATTTTGTATTTATTTATATATATAAGAAAAAAAAAGATAGGGGGGGTATAGTGGTGGGTATAAAAAAAAAATAATAAAAGTATATATAAAGATAGGTAGAAAAAAAAAGGCCATATGATAGAGTTACTCTCTTGTGCTATTTTTTTCCATGTGTAGAGAAATATGTCTCCAATGCCAGGTATTTATAAATATTAAACTTATTAATCCTCCCGTCAATTTTTATTATATATTCTTTTAATTTTTTTTATCTGTTTGTGTTATTGGGAAAAGAGAATTTAAATATAACAAATGTGACTAGATTAACATTTTTCATCTAAAAATTATGATTAAAGACACACTAACATTTATTATATTTAATTCACTTTAAAATTTTGGTGCTTTATCTAATCTTTTTTGCTTGACACCTACTTCTAAGAGTACTACTCACCTTCTGTTTTCAATATCGTAAATGGATTTAGTATGGAGGAAACGCGTTTTGTCTCTAAATTTTCACGAAGCCCAAGCCTCACTTTTTGTCCATTTTCTTTTTTCTTTTGATCTTTGACTTTTGCTGCGATTGATTTGTCACTTTTTTCCAATCGTGCCATTTCTTTGTCGATTAACTCTTTTAGCTGCCAAGCTTTATATTTTAATGTAAAAGATGGCATTTTTTCCTTTTTGAGACTCCATTTTCCATCATTGATGCTTCTTTTGTAAGTGTCGGCAGAATCATTTTTGCTATAATCTTCATAGGATAAAAATATTTTATCATCACCAATGTTTACTCTTTGCACCACAAAATTTTGACTTTTCAACACTTGTAGGAAAATTACCAAGCAAATTTGAACCACAATTTTCTATAAATATATTAAAATGATTATAATTTTATAAAAGCAATTTGTTACCTACTTTTATGTATCTTCAAAGTTAGGGTTGTAGCTTTGGCCAGTTATAAATACTTTTGGCAAAGGTTAGATGATGACTTATATTTACCAACATTTTAACTTTGAAACCGAGTTTTATTCTTACTTTACAAAAGTAAAATGGTGCCTTCTTAATTCTGTTTCCTGTCTAAGGTTGCAACGATTATTAATTTCAAGTAATTAATTTTAAATTTTCTAAGCTCTTAGATAAAAGTCATAGATTTATATTTACACTTAAAAAACAAGAAAAGCCCAGAAATACTTAATTTATTGTTATTAACATTTGCACTTTAATTTTAGGTGGAGAAATACTAGAGTAATTAAATTAGCTGGTGATGCAAATACCATAAAAAGTAATCATTTATTGTAATTTTTTTATTTTTATGAGATAGTTGATAATGATAGAACAAAAAGATTACGAAAAACGATTCGTATTTTTTTTAAGTTTCCTTTAGCTGGTGAAGGGAAACTTGAAACAGACCATGTTTATTTTTACTTTGCCTTAAATGGATAATAATGTCGTATTAATCAGTAATTGGATCTTTGTTTATCAGTGAACCCCTTTTCTTGCGTATACCTTATATCAAGGTTAAAACGAATAAATATGGTGTTTCAATGTATATCTTGATATGCATAATATCTAGAGATCGATACTTTTTAAGTTCAAATTGGTACTAAGAATATTCAAAATTTTTGTTTGTTAATATCTAAAATATTTTAAAAATTTGCGCCAATTTTTATGCATTTATTTTAATCATGTTAGATTATACAAAAAAATATATCCTTCACTGAAAATTATATAAAATTTTATTTGATAACATTCTTTCAAAAATTCACTTCTTTTATATAGCCTATGTTAAATCCAATCGAAAACATTTGGGCTATTATAAAAAAAATATAGGGAAACTAAAAGTAACTGATATAACAGATTTATTTTCAAATAGATATAAGTTTAAACTTCGTGAAATAAAAAAAAGCTCCTGGAGTTTTATACTGATAAAAAATATGAATTTTCTTAGTACTAAATTGAACTAGATTAGTGTGAACAGAAATAAAAAATAGGCAATAGTTTTTTTATAACCGCATACTAATTTACTTCTATTTAGAAGGAAAATGTCTTAATTCAAATAAAATTTTTGGAGAAAAATTTTAGCCCACTATGGTAATCAACTGATCTTCAACTACCAACTGGAGGAGTATGGTTTCGAGTTGCTGTGATTGGAGTTAAATGTATAAGGAATGCCTGTAACAAAGCAATAGATGGGGATTAGTTTATATGAATTGGTGTGTGTATCTTAATTATATGACAGACATATTAAGATTAGATTAGATTATTATATGTTTAAGATTAGTTCACAAATATATATAAGTATAGTAGCATTACTCTCGCCTTCTACGAGATGCAGTTAAAGCACAAAAGTGTTATAAATATATATTAAAGTTTTACATTCATTTAACATATGTCAGGAGTAAGACGAATAAAAGTGGAATAAATTTATAGAAATAAAATGTGAACAAATTATTATATCTTTCCTTCTCACTCACTCTCTGTTCCTTGTTTTCTACTTTTTGCATTTAACGGTTCTGTTTATTTGAAGGATACCAGAGTGGTCGAAAATTAATATTGTTAGAAATTATTTTAAATAAAATTTTACTTTTTATATCATTATTTATATAATAGATATATTATAAACACATATATATTCTTGGTATGGTTATTTACCCATAAAGTGCTATAAGATTATTGCCGAGGTATTGTTTTTTACGTATATGAGGAACATATTCTAAATTTGCCATTTAAAACCCTACAATTAGATACATAGTATATTTGCAAAGCTCACAGCCATATATAATGCCTCCGAAGCTTTGCGAAGGTCCTAATATATCTTAACATACGATTCTATTAACCAGGATTATTTAAGTTTTTTTTAATTGCTTGTAAATGCAGATGTGCATCCTATTTTATTTTTTTAGATTTGATAAATTGTATCTGAAATAATTTTTCTGTGAATATTTTTGGACTAAGCGAAAATGATATGGTAGCATATTTAAGCTTTATAGTCTAATTTTAATTTCACCCTGCTTAAACATTGTAAAAAATATTTATCTAATAAGTTTTGCTAAATCTCTAACTCCAGTGGCGGATCCAGAAATTGATCATAGGGGGGCCAACTTTAAAAAATACTAGTTTTGTGTTTCTTCATGCTTTAGTAAAGAGCAAATCAATACGGGGAATTTCTGAAGCCATTCTTCATAAAGGAGGGGGCCTAGGCCCAGGTGCCCCCCCCTCTGTATCTGCTAGTGCCTAACTCTATACCAATATAACTTCTATGAACGAAATATCGTTGTACACTATATCTTAATTCAAGTTTCTTATTTTTTTGTCAAAATTTATTTCACTGCTAACTTAAATGTTTCATCTTATATGATATAAGTCGTTTTGTGCACAAGACATTTCTTAGCCAAGACTTTGTTTTAATTTTGGATTTGAAATGTCCAGGCTCGCTACGAAACACCCTGGACTCTTTATACACGAGCACTTTCGACTTTAGAGAAAAAAATGTGCACTTACTGTTTCCATCTCTGTCCTTCCCGTATTATGTTGAATTGGATAAAAATTTCCCAAATAAATACTCTATTAAGTCTAGTTAATAATTAATCGTTTTATTATGTAATTAAACTTCCCTTCTAATTATTTAATAAATGGTACACTTTTGTGCAATTAAAAGCAATGGATATTATCAGTAATTACCTACATTTGTTATATAATGGTACGTGTTTAATATTTTTTCTCCTTAAATTATTTAACACATAACCTATCATGATATTTTTCTATATATTTAATTATTAATTATATATATTGTGTAATAGTACATCTAATTCTTTCTTCAACTTGTATTTATCAACTTTTTTCTTACAAAATAAGGAGAAATCATAAAATTTAATTTTTATTTTACCATTTAGTCTCAATACCGACTATAATGTGCAGAGAGATCCATAATATATCTCTTCTCAATCACTAAATACCTTTTCTCATTCATTAAATAAAATTATGAAAATCTATAGCTAAAGCCACCCTAAATAATCACTCATTGTTTATGTCTTTAATTTCTCATTTCACATAATTCCATATCTGAATTTGGAGGGAGCAAAGATTTAATTTAAAATTTTATTTTTGAAAAAATATTCTCTTCAGGATTAAAGTGGGTGTTTTCATCGAGAAGGCACAATTGCGCCGCTTGTATCGAACTATGAGGAAAGCAGGCTTGATGGGGGATCGAACCCAAGACCTTGAGTTATCGAATCCAGCATCTAACCAACCCTACTCACGCCCTCTTGTAGTAATAAGAGATTCAACTTTTTTACTTTAATACAAAGAAATAGTGGAGCATGTTTTAGCAACATCTATATTCATGATATATTTTTTATCGGTATGCCTTTTTAGCGAACCCATCCTAAAATAAATGAATTTGAATTTTTTCCAATTTTCATTTAAATATATTCTATTTAAAGAATAATAATATAAAGAAAAAAATAGTTTTCCATTTGAAAAAAAAATTTTTTTTTGAGATATGAATATTGGGAACCCAGTCGAACTCCCTATTTTTATTTAAATATGTTCTATTTAAAGCAAAATATAAAGGAATTTTTTTTGAGATGTTAATATAGCGAATGTAGACGAACCAAGGCTATCCCGTCCAAAAAGAAATCAATTAGATTTTTCTTATTTATATTATTTAAAAAGGATTCGCCTATGTTCGCTATATTCACATCTCAAAAAATTCAAATCGAAAGAAATTTTTTCCCTTATGTACAGTGGAATATGTACAAACCAAATCTCCACAAGACAAAAAAAATATTCGGTATTGACAGAACATATCAAAAAAGCATAACATGTTACAAACTTGTAAATAAAAATAAGGATGCAATATGACTTAAAATTATAAAAATGTAAACCAAAAATTCTGAAGTAATGACTTTTTTAATTAAAAGTACTTTTTTGTTTATGTAGAGAGGCAAACGCGATGTTTCTTCTATTTTTTACTTTCTATAATTGTTTTCTGTTGTCTACTGCATCCGTATTATTCAAGACATTTGATATAAAAGATAATCAAAATAACTTTTAAAAAATTTCACACAAAAATGGTATTTAAAATGTAAACGTTTTAAAAATTCATCCTTTTTATGAATATGAGAATTTTATCATACTTTATTATAAGGAAAAAAAATATGTGCCTTCTTCGTTTTTATATCATTATTATTTATTACATAATACTCAGTCTGAATCCATGAAAATAATTCTTTTTCTCTATATTATAAAGTGAGAATCTAGAATTTAAAAAAATTAGCAATTTTCAGTCAAAAATTTGTAATAGTGACAAATGTGCCCTTTGTTTTGTATCATAACTTTCGAATACATAGCACGCAAATATAAATTGAAATGTTTTTCTTAATGCGGAAAAGAAAAAGGAGATTAAAAATTAACCGCATTCTACTTAAACGGCATAAAAATATAGTGATTGATAACTTATATGCCTCCAAACATTCATCATTTTTTGGAGTTTCCTAATTTTTTAAACAGGGGGGGGGGGTTAAATATGGCTATCCTCACATTTCAATTTTTCCACTCTATTGCGTTTGTATTTCTTGCACTCACCTAGTGAACTTGCAAAGGCATAAAAATCGTGAGCGCCTTATTTGGGTATAGGAAAAGCACTACAACAAATTTCACTCTAAATTTTAATTATTTTTTAGGATTAAATGGTTTTCATTGGTCAGAGTTATCAAGTTTTTGTGCCAAGTTTTTTGATTTGTAATAATTGTGAAGAAAAGGATAGAGATGTATGCACATGGAGTCCTACTAAATTTAAAGCAAGTAATTTTGAGGCATCTATAGAAGGCTTTTTCTCTTCAGCATATCTACAGTATGGCCTTTCTAAACATGACTGCTTAGAAATTATACACAATGCAAACTACAGTATTCAAATGGCGCAAGAGTACATCGAACAACTTCCGCATTTCAATGACTCCTGGACACAGAAAGATAAAACCAATTTTGACCAAGGCTATAAAGTGTATGGTAAAAAATTTCATCTAATCAAAAAGTTCATCCCTGAAAAGCCTATAAATGAAATAATCAAATATTATTACCTGCATAAGAGAAAAAAAGGAAATAGTTTAATTTCTCAACGTCTCAAAAATCCTAATTCAATTCAATATTCCAATCCAGAGTTGCTGGATTTTATTTATACCCAAGAAAATCAAGGTGAGAAATTTAGGTGCCAAAATTGCAAAGCAACATTTAATCGTGAGGAGCGCATTGATGGTCGTGATAACTCGCCAAATTCCTCCACCCCAAAACTTTGTTCTAAATGTTCTCTCTTTTTGAGTAGAAATTTTAACTTTCCAACATTGAAGAAGGACGAATCAACTACTTCGGATAATGAATTCTCATACCAAGACTACGTTCTTCTCTTTCCACGAAAAAGTTATCCACCTGGGATGCATTTTGATGCAAAAGAATTTAACTCCCTCCTCCTATTTGAAAATGTTTACACAAATTCAAACATTTTTTCATTTTCGCAAGCCCTGTTTCAAAATTATGATCGTCACATCTCGGCTTTATTTGCAAATATTCAAAATTATAAACAAAAAGTTGAGCGATTGAATGCTGTAAATCAGAAAAATGAAGTGGTATTTAACCGAGACTTGAGCATGGAAGAAATAATTCAACGCTTTGGCATCCAAGAAGTAGATTCAGAAAAGAAAAATATTAAAGGATATGGCAAAAAAGTACATTTAGACTTTTGGACAGGTGAAGAAGTGTATTTGTTTAAGCGTGCAATTAAGTACACTCAAAATGAAAAAGAAATCCAACAAATTATAGGCGGACATAAGCCGCTCGATGTGATAAAAGAGCAAGTCTCCGACAAAGATAAACCTTTTAAAAGAAAAACACAAGTACGTAGAACAAAATAAAATCCTTACTCTTTTTTTATGACGTGTTTTCATTGAGAAGGCACAATTGCGCTGCTTGTATCGAACTATGAGGAAAGTAGGCTTGATGCGGGATCGAACCCAAGACCTTGAGTTATCAAACGCAGTATCTAACCAACTTTATTCACTCCCCTTTAAAGAAGTGTACAATTAAAAGTTGATTTAGAATGGAGAAGATATCATTTTAGTTTTTAGGAAAGTGAAAAATAAAGAGTTATTTTACATAGTGTTTACACTGCGATCTGCACTTGGGAAAATTTATAGGTGTTGCCATAAAAAGAGTCAAAAAAATGTAATGCTTTTATTCAAAACCTTAACTCTTCTGGCTTCTCTTAAATTCTATTAGCCAGTGTCGCGATGATATATTGTATCCATTAACGTTGTATTGTATTTAATATTTAATACTGATGACGTAGACGTGTAAGTATTTTATAAAATAATGTATTTTTTTGTGAAAGCGACTAGTGGTCGGATTATCGCGGGTAAAAATGAGACTTGGGACCAGATAAAGTGGTCTCAATCCTGAATAGAGAGCTGGTCGCTTCAACACTAGGAAAGCCAGACCTAGAAAAACCATTGGGTTGTATACGGCTCCAACAAAAAAGTTAAGAAAAACAAAAATAAAACACTATTAAAAGTTTGCTATAAAATGTATTCAAAACTTAATTTTACTTTAAACAATAAAAAACGAATATTTTATGTATTATAAGCAGTAGTGGGATTCAGCCGGTTCGTTAGAACCGTCTTACGGAATTTTGTGAGTTCGGAGAACCGACTAGTCACTGTCAGTAGTCTTCTGCCTCTCATCCGAAAAGAACCAGAACCGTTGGGACGGTACGTTTCGTTAGTGGTTTAGTGCATAGTTTATTTATACAAGCGGTGACCAGATTTGTTACCATGTGTCATCGTGTTTGCTTTCTCTGTACATTTGTGTTATCAACCGATTAATGGCCAACGTATCTTATATAATACCTAGATTTTGACTATCGTTTACCTTCAAGGTATCATATGATGCGCTTGATAAAAAGACAGAATTTGACTTTTTTGTAACAGAACCGGCTGACAAAAAATTTTTAATCCTACTACTGATTATAAGCAACCTAAATCTTAGGCTATTTGTTTCTCTATGAAAGCCATTTGGACAATCTCGGTAAAAAATTGAATTACCTTAATGCACAAAATTTTATTAGCCTTAAATGCTCAAAAATATTTAATATCTGAAAACATTGCGCCTTGAAAATATTTCCTTCCAACTAAAAAAAGAGTAGGGGTTCTATGCGCCCCACGGCTTTTCTATTATTAAAAGATAGTAAAAATATTTGGACTATAAGAAAATAGTCACAATAGCGAGGCGTCCGTTTTAGGGAGCTACTCGCTTAAAAAATCAATTTTATTTAAAGTGTAGGTGAATGTTTTTGGAGAGACTTTGTCCGACAAAAAATGGAAATACGTTTACACATTTCTAAATCATAATTGCTAGAATTGAGTTGAGAAATGAACTCAACATTTTCGATTAGTTATAAAAATATACTTTGTTTAAAATTTAATTAATATTCTTGGAGAAAATTTTCAGACGTCAACCACAAAATTGATTGACACTTTCAGACATGCAAAAAATGACTCCAGAATTTAAATCGAAATGCTTGATTTAGTATAAAAATATGTATTTTTTTATTTGAATAAAAAAAACTCTTGAAAACCTCTCTTAGATATCAGGCGTAAATCACATTTAATTACACTTTCATAATTTTTCACGCCCAAATTGCAAATATTGATTACGGAAATGAAATCAGCATTATTGATTTAGCATAAAAATATATAATTTATTTAAAATTAGAATGATATTTTTGGAGAAAAATTTCAGTACATTTTGACACCCTAATTGCAAAAATTGTGTACGGAAATGAAATTGGCACACATGGTTGTTTTCGTATAGAAATATATATTTTATTTAAAATTTGAATAATATTTTTTGAGAAATATTTCAGGCGTAAACCCCAAACAAGACATTTTAACACTCTAATTGCTAAAACTTAGTCGAGAAATGAAATCAGCACGCTCGATTTGATATAAAAAAATTTTAAATTTAAATAAATATTTCCGTAAATAATTTTATCATCAATTAAAATTTTGATTGACATTTGCTACAAAGTTCTAATGTTTATTGGGAAAAAATGTATATAAATGTTATGTGTTCCAATATATATATATATATGTTCCTTTCACTACACCAAATAGCTTGAGTTTGACTCTTGAAAAATCTGTCCGTGTAGAGACTACAGCAGGCTGGAAAAATTGCTATTTTGAATAAGACGTTTATAAATATATAACCCAGAAAAATAACTTGAATTAGCGAGTCCGCTTACATACATTTCTGAGGACAAACAATAATAAAACTTCGCATTATTTATATGAGATAATTTCATTCCATAATTTCAGAGTTTTTTGGGGTCATAAATTTTGATTGGGCATCCACCCCTGAATGTAACAAGTTGTTCATCACTGGTAACAACAGAATATGGATGATTCCAATACAATTGAAACACATTATAAGAGTGATCATATGTTTTTCGAAGTGGGCTTATCTTATCGTTTGAATTTCTTTTTATGTAATCGTAAGAATACATGTATGAGGGTAAACATATCTCGCCCTAGACATCTTGGTCCGTCTTTAGAAAATACATCGCCAATTTTAATTTTCTAGTCTCCAATAAATCAGTAAAGCAAAATAAGCTAAAAGATGGGCCACACTGAACTTTGTATAGCAGTGATACAAATTTATTTGGGGTTTGCCCATCTGATAAACAAAATTTATGCATTTTTACTATATAAGTAAAATTAACTTACTTATAATTTGCGTCTAATCTGTCCATTGACATCGAATATATGTACTGAATTAGTTCGAAATCAAAGAAAAGTTTGAAGATAGAAAAAATGTTTTAGGTTTTTAGCTGCACCTTTTGGACAAAGGGGTCTAGTTACTGCATTCCGAATGTTGATACTTCCCCTTCTTCCTAAGCCACTAGTTCTAGATTCCCAAAAATATTCAGTGGAAATCAGACTCAGGTCATAAAAATCGAACTTGAGGAAGGATACAACTTTCAGAATCGGAAAAGCGAGTGTCAAAAGTTCGGCGTATAGCAAGGGATTGTAACAATATATTTGAGCCATGGTAATCAAAACTACGTCGAATGACGGATACATGTATACAGCCACGTAGCCAGTTATGGGGCACTTGGGGCCGGGCCCCACCATCAAAAAATTGAAATTTACAAATTAAAATGAAATAATGAATTAATTTTTGACGTTGGGCTTATACTAACAATATAAAGCAAATAAAATCAAAATTGACAGCCTTCTACCAGTAATAAGAAAGCAAATCTACAATAAAAAATTTCTATTTGCTATGAGAAACGAAGATAAGAAATATTAACCATGATAAAATCCAAAAATTTAACAAAGAATAGGACACAAGTAGAGAAAGGAGCTTATAAACACAAAGAAAAGTTGTTATAGGCAGCATTTGATGCTTTAATTTCAGACAAAGCCAGTAGGTAAGCATGTATATTAGTGCCCCATGTGGCCCTTCTTTTGTCAGGTCTCAGGAAGCCTGTTAGTAAGTTTTTATATGTCTCAAAGCATATTTTGCTACTTTCTAAGTTAGAATTAATTGATTTTATGCGATAAAAGTTTCAGTTTAGAGTTTTTAAGCCTCCGATCTTAACTGATCCAACAGAGTTTAAGAAAAACTTTCTTCTAAAAGTTAAAAATAGAACTAAATGTCATAATAGAATTATTCTCTCATATATTTTATTTATTTGAAAACTGATTGCAATAGATCATAATCAACAGTAGGCTTTTCGTGAGCGTGGTCCTCTAGTCTATTTTTTTTAGAATCATCGAGCGAAAGAGAATCCTTTTTGCCATGCGTATATCTCTTTCTTCCTTTTATGCGCTGAGAATATTCGGCCATTTCAGCTTTAACTTGTGCAACTTCAAGGCGAAGTCTGTGCTCGTGAGCAGCCTTTTCATAGGCCAACTTTTCACTTAAGTGCGCCCACTTGAACTTGTGCAGATACTTTATATTCCAAATGCCACCATCTTGGTGATGCTTCCTCTTTTTGGATTCATTTGCTGTACCATTCAGCATTTTCGCTACCAACTTTGCTTTGCGTTTGTCCTCAAATTCCACCCATGCTTCACAGTATTCCACGCTTCTTTCATTTTTCTTTGAATCTAAATTAAATATTAAAAAATAGGTTTTAAAAGAAAAAACATATCCGTATGAAATGAATCAATTTTGCTTGAATCAATTCAGGAAGGGGCAACTATGTGCATATTCTTGAATAAGCTAAGATTTCTACAAATACTATTGTATTTCATTACAAAGTAGCATATATATTACTCATATTAAAGTAGTTTAGTAGCAATAGTCAGTGAGTATTATTGAAAATTTTTTATTGCTTCAATTATACTAAATAACTATTTTTAAAACTACTACTGCTTTCAGATTAATTCAACGAAATTGTTGCCAAATCTTACATTGAGGCGACGACGAACAAAGGAAGTGATTTTTCAAGCAAACTCTAAACCCGTGTTTCTCAAACTTATTCTGGCTCTGGCCCCCTTAAAATTTTGAATATGTATATTGTTTAAGTAATATTAATTTATAACATTTTAAACAATTTGTATTGAAAATAAATTGTCAGAGAATTTCAAAATTAATGTTGATATCCATCAAGTGTCAGTTTTGAGTCCTTTTTTATTTAATATAATATTGAACGAAGTTTTTTCTGAAGTAAATAAGAATGGTATATTTGAATTATTGTATATTGGTGATATTGTTTTAATTGGAACATCGCTGAAGGAATTAAGATTGAAACTAAAAAAATGGAAATCTTTAATTGAAGGCAGAAGAATTTTAGTGAATATGAAAAAAAAACTAAGTAGATGAGAATTTGCGACAGAAATTGTTCTTCTTGTCAGATGGGCAAGATTGATCTATGTGGCGTATGTGGTAGAAGGGTCAATTCCAAATTAATTTTCTGTACTAAATGTACAAAATAGATTCATAAGAGATGGTCGAATATCAATAGGAAATCACATCAAAGTTAAAAATGTTGCCTGCAAATATTGTAGAGAAGGGACAAGAACAATAGTTCAACGAGAAGGAAATTTTGTTCAAAATCATATTGTAGAAAAAGTGGATCAATTAGGTATGTGATAGATAACAGGTCAGTTTTCAGCAGTGCAATTTATTTCAAAATAAGATGTGCGTGGAATAAATTCAAAAGTTTAGACGTTTTTTGTGTAGTAAAGGAAGTTCGCTTAGAATGAAAGGATTTATGCAGCTCAGAACTGGACGCTAAAAGAAACTAATAAACGAGAGCTACTAACCTATGAAATGTAAATGTTAGAATGATTTGTGGACTTTGAGAGATAAAGTAGGTAATGAAAAAGTTAGAAATTTGACAGGCGTTATTGATATCAAGAAAGTTATAAAAACTCGAAGACTCAGATGGTTTGGACATGTTTCCAGAAGAAATAGTGGTTAGCTTATAAAGGTTGCCTTAGAATTAAGTTTCGTTAGAGAGAAAGGTAGACCTAAACTAACCTGAATCGAAAATGAAGGATACGAAAAAGTTAGGATTTAAACTTGGTGATAAAAAGACAAGCTGTACTGGAGACCCAAAATCAGGATAACTTGAATCAGCTTGTTTACTTGTCATCTTTGGTGATCCGGCTCTTTCCAGCTTATTGGGATTAATCATGGCCGTGAAAATGGAATGATTGTGATATGTATAAAACGAAAATTACAGCAGATTTATACTTCATGCTTTTAATAGAAACCTTGTTTTTTTTTACAAAATTGATGAAATTTAAAAACTATACTTCCAGCGAAAATATTTTAATTACATAACGCATATACACTAGTTTAAAAAATCCAAAATTATTGGATATAGGGAGGGCGGTCGCCCTCCGGTGGTGCGCACCTGATCTATAGGTCGAAAAAACTGAAGTATTATTTTTAAAATACTCGACAGCAAAGTCCTATCGGAATAAAGAAAATGATTGAATTGTAAAGAAACATGGAGGCCATATACTACTATAATCTTACAAGAAATTAAAGATAAATTAAAACCACATAAACTCGTAAAGAAAATTAAAATGATGCAGGCAAAAATATGGAGAGAAGTTTCGCTTTAACAAAAGAATATGCTTTATTTATAGAAAGAAATGCTCCAAAAGATCCCAAGCTATACATTTTTTGGACGAGTCAGCTTTAATTGTCACCGAACAAAATACTATACAAGGTAAAAGAACAATGACTGTTATACCTAGCAGAAAGAAAGTCTAGGAATTATCTAGACGTAGATAATTCCATTAACGTAATTTTCATAGTTTATATTTTATTTTCTAACAAACCTAAATTTAAATGATCTTTTTTGTATTGAAATTGAATAATGAAAAATTTTGTTCCAAATTACTACTTAATTTTCAATTTTTATTTCTTGAACTTTTGCTTATAATACATTTTTTATTTTTACTTGCTCCTCACATCAACACAATCACGATAATACTCTTTTTTAATTGCTCTATGATCTCCTACTCAAGAAAATTCCTACTATCCAAACAGTTTACCTCCTTATCCTATAATACAAAAATAAAGAATCTTCTCAAGAAAAATTTTACTTCATTTACAGATTTTCCCAAAGCAAAATCACCCGAACCTCATTACCTTCTTTCCAAAACAACTTTACGATTTCGCATTTAAACATAAGAAGTCTAATGAATAAATTGGATGAAGTTACAACCTTCCTATCAAAAGCAAAATTTAGTATTTTCACTCTATCAGAGACTTGGCTTACTAGCAACGATCCTTCCCCTAATTTCATCGACCACTATGTTTTTCGCAAAGATAGAATGGGGAAAAAAGGTGGTGGGGTTATCTGCTGGATCTTCTTTATATCTTCCACCTTCATCATCAAGCCTGAATCATTTTCACATTATTTTATACTTAAATATAAATCCTATATATTACATATATATATATACATTCTTCTTTATGCATCCCTAATCATTATATTATATACATGAATATTTACTCTACTTTTTGGCATGTAACGTTCACTCTTTAAAGTGATACTTATCACTACAAACTTTCACTTTGATACTAATAAAGCAATTCAATTCAATTCAAGAAGATCGAAAAATTATTGACAATAAAACATACAACTCCTTTCTTAACGCTGAAAAACTGATTTTTAATGACTATCATATGAAACTTGGATTCCCTTTTACCATATTCGTATATGTTGAATCCGATTAAAAAAAAAAGCTTTTTTCAAAAGTAAAAAACAAATGTAAACAAATTTTATCGAAAGAAGCTCAACTTTTGAAATGCAAGAAGTGATAAAAGGAACGGTTAGATAGTATTACAATGATTTGTTGCCCAAAAGTTCTAAAAATGATTTAGAAAAATAGCTTTGGCAATGACTAAATATTCTTCATTTAATAAAAGCTTATTTTCCAAATTATGTTCTACAGAAGTAAAGCATGAAAAAAATTTCATCGAAATCATAGAAATGCTTAAAAAGCATCAACACAAACTAAAAGATATATCTGTCAGTCCAAGCACAAAAAATTTTCCTAGCTCTACAAAAACACTAAATTAGTTATAACTTTTTGGAAACTAATATACCACTCCAAAAGCTATGCAACTCAATTAATGTTTCATTTTTTCAAAGTTGAGGAAAAGAAATACCTTTTTTGTTCATGCAGAAGGTTAGTTTCAGAGATGGCAAAAGAAAAAAGTCAAAGTATTATAAGTTTGTTTGTTAAAAATATTTTTTATTGGTAAATAAGACATATATTTCAAAACAAGCTTTTGCAAATGTTCTTGCAGGAGAGCTTATGTAACTACAAAAAACATATTTAATTAGAACTTCTGCTTTTTATCAACATTTAAACCCTTCATGTTTTAAAAGATTTCAATATTGAAAGAATTTCTTGCGTTTGTTAACTGACGCTGCTAGATACAATGTATATGCAGCTAAAAATGTGAAAATTTTATATCCAAATCTTTTCAAGTTACATGCTTCTCTAATATCTTTTACACAATTGTGCATTGAATGTGAAAATTTTATATCCAAATCTTTTCAAGTTACATGTTTCTCTAATATCTTTTACACAATTGTGCATTGAAGATAAAAACTATCGATCTGAAAGTTGACAACAAACTAATTTCAAGCTTCAAAGCTCTTACAATGAAATATAAATCTTCCATAATGCTCTTTATTTAAGGAAATTCGTTACCCACCTTCATTCCCTTCATGTTACAAGATGCGTGATAACTGAAGGTTGGGGAGTCAGAAAAATATTTTGCGACTCCGACTCTACATTATCTATAATTTTTCGACACCGACTCCATGTTTTGCCGTGTTCCATTTGCTTCTACCTACAAGTGCAAGGAAGGTTTTCAACTCTTATACAATTAAAAACAAGAAATAGAGACAGATTGCATCTTGTAGATGTCATGAGATATGATCCAAAAAACATTAGGTCATTAATTTTAAAGCTTGCTGCTCAAGTACAACTGCCGATATCGCACTAATTCAGCCAAATACCTGTTAAAAGCTAAACAATGTTAGGTTATATGTTTATTTCCTCTTCCTTCACTAAAAAAATTATTAATCACGCTACTTATAGCAGGGTGTGCGGGGCCTTTTAGCATCTCGGCAAGGGGTGTCCTAAATCTTCACGCTTTGCTTTTTGTAGCAACGAAAAATGTTTCATCTATTTTTTTCAACATAGTTTATTAAAATGTTTTATAGTTTTCTATTAGTTTAGTGCCCTTCTTACATTGTCTTCAAAAAGATTTTCAAATTATAGCATATAACCTTTTTATCTAAGCCAAAACATAGCATTCAAAACTAAATTAATTCTAAATTATTTTTTCAAAATATTTGGTTTAAAATTTTTTTCTAAAAACTTTCTACTCATGAACTGAGCCTTGTTCCTTTACAAGGTATGTGTGTAATAAAAAGTTCATCCTTCAATTTTATTAAATTTTTAGCGAGTTGCAAAAACACAACATTAGAACAAAATGTTAAAGATTTATTATATTGCGTTTTTGCAATGTTTGACACTAAAGAGATTGTCTGTGAATTTATTTTTTAATCTAACAATTACGAATAGAACCATTTTAAAAATCGTAGTCGGAATAATTATTGCACAACGTTGCAAAAACGCAATATAAACTCAAAACGTGCGACTCTACTGCCTCTGACTCCACAACCCTGCCTGAAGCATCGTTGTATTATTCTGAAATCAATAAAATTTGTAAAAAAAAGGCATTTTGCTCAATAATGCAAAAGAAGGTTGGATAGTGCAATTTTGACTAAAAATTTCTTAAATATCAGAAGAAATTATGCTGAAATATCATTGAATTAATTGAAAAATCGGAAAGCTTTATAATTGCAAGTAATGCTTTTACTGGTATCAATTTTAACAATGATGAGTGGAGTATGTTCTTACATGAAAGAAGGATTCCATTAAAATCAAATACAAGATATTATAAAAATGAAAAATTCAAACATTTCTTCTAGTGTGTATTAAAACCTACAAAATTATTAAGCTTCCAATTGAAAAGTTGAGCGCTGTAGCATATATGCTGGCCCATAACCAGAGAGAGCTCTGGTCTGCCCCCACCATAAAATTTTCAAATCAATATAATTTTTTAATAGAATTTAGAAAATATTTACCTAAACTTGCAATTATTTTGTTAATTTAATCTAATCTTAGCATATCTAACTCTTTTCTATAGATGAGCGTTGAAAGAAAGAATGAAAGCGTTGTAAAAAGGGCAAACTACATACTTTTTCAAAATCAGAATTACTTATCATAATTTTAATGAACTCTAAAGTCTAAAATGGTAAACTTTTGAAAATTTTTCATTATTATAATATAAAATGGAAACAGCGTTGAATAAAAAAAACTACCATCTCCAGATGTTTGAAGAGTAACGTACCATTACATAAATTAAAGAATGTTAAAATAGAATGCGATACACTATCTATGGATGATCTATAGGTGTTTAGAATTTTGAATTTTAAATTTTAGAATATCTACAATCATTTTTTCAATTCGTTAAAAAGTTTTACGAATTCCTTGAAGACTATTATGAATAAAAAATCTCGATAAAAATATGAACTTCCCTTTCAACTTTAAGACATACTTACTTCTTATCTCTTTAAAGCAATACCAAATTAAGTATCAGTCATACTTTTATATATCTAAGAAAAATCCAATACATATGATATATATCTAAAATACCTCATGCGAGTATCCTACATCACCTCCTCGTGTAATAAATGAATAAATCAAACTTCATATCTATTCCACAAAATCAGTAAACTTTTTTAAAACATCCTCTACGCTAGAACAGAATAACAAATTAGTACACTTAGATAATTCACATATCAAAAATTTACATCATATATATCTTAATACTTTTAGGTTGGAGGAAAAGTTTTCCAATCTTCCCAAACTTTGAAAAAAACTGTCTACATTGAGCAATTGTAAAATATGGTGGCAATGCACTTAAATAAATTATTCCTGATTGATTTATTTTTTCATTTGTAACTTCCATTCACAATCTACCAAAATATATATATACTAAAAATTAAAATATAAATAAAAAATTATTCCATTTTAAAAAGGACAAAACAAATATTAATAATTAAAAAAAAAATTAAATTTTGAACTTCTAAATAATAATGATATGTAGTAATTTCTAATGCCACTTTCTTTTTTTTCTTATTATATAATTCGTATTATATGTTTGTTTGTTATCTTTAATAGTGTTTCTTCTTAATTATTGAGTATCTGAAAAAACCTTAATTCATTTTATAAATAAATTGAATTGTTTTAAATCTACATTTTTTTTATAATTTAGTTCCTCTTAGTTTATATATAAAATACATTTATTTATTTCATACCCCATAAAAATGAAAATCGTTTTTTAAATTGCAAACATTACAGTAGAAATGACAGCACCATATTAAACCTTAGTAGCTTCCAATGCAATTCATCTTAAATATTCTCACGTAATAAATAATCTTTTGATTAGCATCCTCTGCATAAATATCAAATACTAATTTTTACCTAAAATATCATAATTAGTAAATTGGGACGATAAATGAATCATATCAAAACCTCTCTCTCGTTAGCCTCCTTTGGAAAAATCTATTTGACGGTCATTTCTGGCTACTGATTTTTCCTGTAATAATAATTATATTGTAAAAAATATCATCTTGTAAATATATATGTATTATTGAAAATATATATCTATGTATTTACATATGAAAATTCACTGTCATTTTTTTTTTGATGTTTTTATGATACAATAAATTTTTCTCTCTCTCTCTCTCTCTCAAAACAAAAATGAAAATTTTAAATAAATTTATTTTTAAAATATTTTTCATTTGATATTTTTATGTTTTGTGACTTATTAATAAGTTGCTCGCATCTGTAGCTTTGTGTAGATTTCTTTAAAGTGGGAGGTCCATTTTTGATAGGATTGAAATGTGAGACAAGAGTACGTTACAGTTTTAGAGGGCATTAGGCAATCAATGAAACAAAGAGCAAAATGTACTTTTGAGTTTTGTTTATGAAGGAAAATAGAATTAGAGATGAGAAAGTCTACAATAGACTTCATAATTATTAGCCAGTATCTGAGAGTTCCTTGTGTTGTAGAGAGAATTAATGATTGAATGGCAGTTATACATTTGTGTTCAAAATTAATTTGCAATCAGAAAGATAGTTATGAATAAATTGCATCATATATGGGCAGTATTTTTTACAATAAAAATCAAAAATAAATAACTCGATGGGAGACAGAAACAAAGGTGTTAGAAATGTCAAGAAAAACAGTAGAAGCGACTTTGTGACTTGCAAAGGAGTAATCGAAAGGAGAATCAGGTGAAAAGAGTAATACTATAAATGATGTATATAGAGAGATTTCATTCAAGGGCTTTTGGAGTGAATATATGGAGGTAAATTAAATGACTTTTTTTGAGTGGAGGACTTTGATGATTATTTTCCATGATTTCTGTAAATTTTGCGATGTGAATTTAATCTAGGAAGTTTATTTTCGCTTTTTATTCTTTGGACTTGTAATTAATTTTCTGATAGTAAAGTATATTGTAAGACCTAGAGGATTAAGGTAAAGGTACCGTGGGATGTTTTCATCGAGAAGGCACAATTGCGTCGCTTGTATCGAACTATGAGAAAGTTAATTTAAGATTAATTGATAATCCTGGGGCTACGTTAAATGTCGCATTTGAGAGATGTAAATTTTGCATTTGAAAAGTAAACGTTTTTTCTTTTATAAATGTGGTTTGTTTGTGTCGACATAAGAAATCGTAAATTTCTGAAATGGTGTAGCAATGTTTTTTTGTTCCAACTATTAAAATGGTGTTAGTCAAAACCAGAGTAGAAGTATTATTTTTTTTAGTTATTTTAATAAGTTTTAAATACCTTATTTTAGCTTTCTTTTATGATAAAAAATGAATATGAAAAGTGCAATAAACTTGGAATTAATTGTGTTCAGTGTGATTGGGCTAACAATATTTTGTTTTCTGGTGGTAGGGATTCATTCATTAGAAAATGGGATATAAAAGATTCTAAGGTAAACTTTTCTTAAGTGAGGTATGTTATCAATTTTCATTTTACCTATCTTAAATTTATAATTTTATCAAATGAAAAGGCTCATTCTAAATACAATAGCTTATCCTAACAATATTTTGTTTTTTAGAATTCTTTTATTGGATCTATGGAGCATCATATTGATTGGGTAAATGATATTATTCTTTGCTGCAATTCTAAATATCGTAATTTGATTTTAAAATCGCTTAACCTTCATGAGCTTTTATAAATATTTTTAAGTTATATCTTCTTCAAATGACACAACAGTAAAAGTTTGGAATGCACAAAAGTGTATTTGTATGTCAACTCTTAGAACACACAAGGTTAGTTTTTTATTTTAATTTTATTATTATAACCACAAGTAATAGATATAGACCTAGCGTATTATGTATTATAAAAAATTCGAATAACATTATATCCTATCGTTTTTATGATTCAAGCGATTTTTTTATTTTTATGTTAATTTCAGATCTGGATTAAGGGTTTTCTCTCCCTAAGGCGCATTAAATAGCCTGGAAATACATATGTTTTGTTTTACCAATAAAAGGAAGAAAGTTAAATTCAGGAAAAAATTGTATACAAAAAATTCAGAACATATTTTTTTGATTTTATTATATAATTAATATATGATTACATCATCATCATCATCCATTCGCTCTAATGAGCAGGTCTTTGTCCTGACGAGCTAAGGTCGACCTTGAATTTGCAGCGACGTATCTTCCTTTCATTTCAGCATCTTCAATCTCCAGGTTCCGAGTTTTGCCACACATCATTCGTAGCATCCTCATTTCAGCAGACTGCATGCGTCTCACTTTAACCTTTTTCATTGGCCAACACTCTGTTCCATAACACATAACACTCCTTACACACGATTTGTATAGTGTTCCTTTTAACTTCAATGACAAAACTCTGCCGCACAGTACGCCAGCAATATCATTAAACTTTTTCCAACCAGCTCTAATTCTTGATATCACCGTTTTTTCAATTTCTCCATCTCTTGTTAGAACATCACCCAAATAACAAAACTCCTTTATTACTTCGAGTTCATCTTCACCTAGTTTAACGAAGCCTTGATCTTCCACAATTTCATCATTTATCTTACAACTGCGACATATGAAATTTTTCGCTCTGCTCAATGGAACAGATGAGCCTGAACATCTCTTATGAACAACCTCTGAAAAATAGCATTCCTAACTACTCTGCTTCCACACACACTACACGGATCGATAGCACTTACTGAGTCAAAACATTTTCTTGGTACGACTTTCATTGCTTTCGTTTTTGCAATATTCACCTTCAAACCTTTGCTGTCTAAGGCTTCTTTCCAACAACTGTACTTGTTTTCAACGTCTTCCCAACTGCTACCAATCAATATCAAATCATTAGCGTAAAGAATTTCTCTCATGTTCTTGGATATGTTTTCTCCCAGTGCATCCATGAGAATCGTGAAAAGAAGTGGATTGAGCACGGAACCCTGGTGCACTCCAACTTTAACTTCGAACCACCCAGATTTTTCTCCTTCGATTTGTACTGCAGTTTCAGTCTGTCTATACATTTCCATCGCAGCTTTAATTTCACATTCCATTACGCCTTTCCTACTAATGCTTTCCTACTAATGCCCACCAAATTACCTCTCTAGGAATACGAGCAAAGGCTTTCTCAAGATCTAAGAACAGTATGAACGACTCCTTCTCCACGTTTATATGCTTTTCCATCAGTTGATGAACGCCAAAAATATCATCAATCGTACGTTTGTCGGGCATGAACCCCATTTGAGTCTCGCTGATGTTGACTCTGCTTCTTATTCTTTTCTCAAAAACTCGCTCTATCACTTTCATCGAGTGTTCGATCAATTTGATGCTTTTGTAATTATGGCCTTTGCTCTTGTATATTGGCATCAAAAAGCTTTTTCTCCAATTTTCTGGCATCATTTTTCCTTGTGGCATGTCATTACCTACTCTGGCCAGTTCATTTTCTAATTTGCACAGTTGTAGAGCTTCTATCGGTACACCACTCGGGCCAGGTGTCTTATTCTTCTTCATTTTCAACAAAGCTTGTTCAACTTCATCGAAAGTAATTTTATATACGGGTCCTTCATTTGGTTCTTTTTGTTCTATACATGTTCTTTATTCAACAGATCTTCACAATAATCTTTCCATAGATCCAACCTATCCAGCAAGCGTAACTTCAATTCACCACTAATTTTTCATGCAGGGATTTCCTATAACATCTCTTTTGTCTATAGCGCTTGTTCTGACCACGTGAAACACATGTCTCATCCTATTTTTCATTTTCATCTCTTCAATCTGTTTAGCTTCGTCACTGGCTTCATCGTGCATCGCTTTTGCAATTAACTTCTTTGCTTTGTTCCTATGGAACACATATAACTTTCTGGCTTCTTCAGTTTTCTCTCTTCTCCATAAAAGATATTTTTCCTTCTTTTCTTTCACAGCGTTTTGAACATTCTCTCGATTCCACCACGACGTTGCTTTCCTTACACATTTTTTTGATTTTCCACAAACTTCTTTCATTATTTTTGATACTTCGCCTATGATTTGATCCCATTCAGCACTTTTGTCAACGCAACATTTGGCCCTTTCAATCATCGCTTCTTGTAGTTTAGCATCTTTCAACTTCCATGTCTTGATCACACTTCTTTTCATTTTTTGATTGCTTCCTAGATTTTTCGTTATAACATCGATTATCAAAAGGCGGTGTTGTAACAGGATGATTTCACAACCGGACAAACAAGCAGCAACTTGATAAGCATATCAACTTGGGGAAAAAGTATGCAAACTTCTTTGTTCATGTTTCGGTAACTTTCTTTTGTCTCTTGAAGGCTATCTGCGTGTGTTTTTTGCTTAAACATTGCCAGCTCTACTTCTAATGTTTTTATATGTATTTCCGGATACTGCTTCAAGACTTCATAGTCCGAAATTTTTCCTGAAATTATAGTGCTTTCTAGAATATTGTATTTATTGAGGTCCGGCTTGCTCAAATTATACATTTTTTCATTTTCAAAACTATTGAGTCAAGGAAATGAAAGTATTGTTCTTTGAACTTCACTCGATAATTTAATGCTAGCTTTCTTTTTCCGCGGAACATTCAACGGTTTTAACTGAAATTTGTTTATTTCTTCGACTTACTTTTTATATATAGAGCGAAAATTATCATCAGATCTCCATGAGGAAATTTGATCGATTGTAATTTCAACTAAGGGTACCTGTTGCAAATACAATTTTATACATTATATTGTTATAAAAAAATTGGCATAATGAAATATCTAACTTGAGACAACAGCATGACCAGATTGCGTTGACCGATTAAGTTTTTCTAAAAGTGTCTTGACCATTTCTAAAGCAAGTAAGGTTTTTCCTTTTGAAAAAGTTAATAAAGACCGTTCGCTTTTATCTTATCCCCGAAAAATTCGTCCATTTTTTATGAGAATCAATCAAACCTGTCAAAAAATTTATTTACATATGCCAGCTTATTTTTGTTTTTTGAGTTTTGTCAAGTCAATCAAAGTATTGATTCTTTCAATCGGGTTCAAAGCTTTGTATGTAACGGAGACTTTGTTGTATTCAGAACCTTGATGAGCGTCAAATTTTGTTGTGTCCTTTTTCCAGTTATTGAAACCTTCTACAATAAAAGCTAACTCTTTGTTTTTCACGGTTTTTAAGGCTCCTTTTTCCGCCATAGAGCAGTGAAAAGAAAGGATTTTTTGACTTTCTGGATCATTGTGAGCCACGGATCAGGGGCCCCCCCCCCCCCCCCCCCCCCCCCCCCCCAATAATTTTCTATAAGTAAGAGTTGCTGCTTGTTTATAAAACATGTATGATGATGCATTTTTCCTATCGAACATATTTTACAGACGATGCGTGAGAGCTATATAATAATAATAATCCATTATTTCAATATGCACAATGTTAGTAAGCAATGTTTATCACAGTGTCTCCTCTTTGAGCAAAGACATGTTGATGATCCACTAGATTTTCTCATCTTCTGTCATAGTGATTCTATTTCTCTTTTTCTCTTCCGCTTTCTCTGCTAAAACTCAATCATCACTCAAGCTCTCTTCTTTCATTCAAGCCCTCTTCTCTTGTTAAGCTCTCCTATCTCATTCAGTTCTCTTCTCTCCAGTGACGTAGCTAGGCTGGGGCATAAGGGGCCGTGCCCACACTTCTATATACCTCGTGGTGCCCCCATGCATCTTATACGATATCAGTTTTTGAAAATTTCTCCAATGAAAGGATCAAGAAAGTATACAAAATGTTGCGCAAGTTTTTTGTTTTTAATGTGCCCCTTCTATCAACTTTTTTTTGGCTACACCACTGCTTCTGTCTAATTTGCAATTAGAGTTAAATTAAAATAGTTTTCAATCGTTACAATTTTATATCAATGAATATTGTTAGACTCGCGCTAAGAATTTTTTTTAAACAAAAATCACTTAATCTTTATCACTACGTTTGCTACATTTTGTAACATTTGAAAACTTTAATTTTTTGAATAGATATTTGGGAATGAATATTTTGATTATCTATCCAGTTTAAAAGCAAGAATACTCTATTTGCTTAATATTTGAGCAGAGATATTTTTTATAATGTTCGATTGTTAAATTTTATAAGTAGCACTGTACATAATTAATTAAATCATTTTTTTACCAAAATTTGTTGATTATAATAAAAATATAATATCGTAACAAAATATTTCAGTTGTTAAAAATATACTTGATCTATTTATGACAGCTGTCAGAATTTTATTTGTAGACAGAAATATTCAAAAAACGCAAATGATTTCCTTTTCTCGTATACTTTGATTTATGTTAGTTTGGTTCTCGGACATTTCGCCCTATTATTTTCATAAGACAGTTCGTCCCATGGACAATTCGCCCCATTATTTTCATAAGACAGTTCATCCCATGGACAATTCGCCCCATTATTTTCATGAGACAGTTCGTCCCATGGACAATTCGCCCCATTATTTTCATAAAACATTTTGTTTCATTGACAATTCGCCCCGTTATTTTCATAAGACATTTTGTCTCATGGACAATTCTAAAAAATTAAGAGATAAATTGATTAATTTGAAATAATTTAGTAGAGATAAAATAAACAAGAATATAAAAATTTTTAATAATTTTACACATATAATAAGCAAAGATGGATGAAACTAATAGCCTATGAGACAATTTGTCAGCGGGCAAATTGTCTATGGGGCGAAATGTCTGTTGACCGTTAGTTTAAATAATTTTCTAATTATAAGGGCTAGCTACTTAAAGGTTGGCTTTTGCTGCTTATAAAAATTTGAAAATATCAAATAAACTCTCATTCTTTATGCCCCTCCTATTATTTTGAAATTATTCTGAGAACAGACGGTTCCATTTTAAAATAGTGAAAATTGCTTTATTAGTTTATTTTGTTTCCTTTCTCTCTTATGTTAATTATGTAGCAAATTTTTCAATTTTGAGTAAAAGGTTAGGTGCAGCGTATGTATTTTCATTGACCAGGCACTGATGTACCGCTTATGTTAAACTATGAAGAAATTCGTATCGATGAGGAATCGAATCCAGAGGCTTCCGTGCTATGTCCATCATCTCAACCAAGCTGTCATGCCACCCATAGAGTATGCTGTAGGGGATACGTCTTAGTTTTCAAAAAACTTAAGTTATGCTCTAAATTTTTTTAGTTTTTGTTGAAGCTCTATAACTTTTTCTGATAGACTTTTTTTCCTTAAAAGTTATTAAAGGCAAATCATTGCAAAATGTTAACAGTTATTTTATTTTTTGTAGATTTTTATAGCTTGTATCAATTTAGCTTTTAAACTATTTTTGAATAATGCTGAGTAAAATGAAATAATGCGATCTTAATTTTTTATTTTATTTTTCTTTGCGCAATTATAACTTCGTTTTATACCCTTGCCTCTGAATCAATTACATTTTTTCATATAAACATCGCAGGGTGTCTAGTAGACTCTTTGCCTTTAGACTACATTCACTCATATAAAACTATCCACCCTTCAGTTATTTGTTTTCTCTATGAATCAAATATCCTTTCATCAATTCCTGTAATGAGCCTAACATTTTTGGATTTTTTTAAACTAGTGTATATCCGATGGTTGTAGCTAAAAATGCCCCCAGAAAAAATGCCCCCGGGAAAAATGTCTACAGAAAAAATGCCCCCTAATTTTTGATTTTCAGGATTTTTTTAATTATATAAATATTTTTATTTGGTACCGTTTTGAAAGGCTAAATTTCTAAAATTTCTTAATCTATAGGGTTTTTTCTTTATAAAGTTCTTGAAAACAATAGCAAAGGTATAGATTTGTGGGAATGTGTTCTTAAAATCAGTTAAAATACAAATTATGTTTAGAAAGTGTTCTGATACACACAAAGTCCAAAAATATTTGCTGTTTTATAAAAAAAAAATTTATATTTAAAAAATTGTCCTATGCTGAGTTTTTTAGTTTACTTTAAGTAAATTTTAAATGTTTTAGATGAAAAGTTAACCTTCTTTTTTTACAAAAAATCTTTATTTGACATATCTATTAAAAAAAATTTTTTTAAATTTTAATTAATAATTTTTTGAAATTTTAAATTGGGGCATTTTTACAAGGGGCATTTTTTCCTAATTTTAAATTGGGGCCTTTTTTCCTACTTTTTAATAGGGGGCATTTTTTCTGCGCATCATATTCGATATGCAAATTTAATTAAAATATTTTCGCTGGTAGTATAGTATTTAAATTCACCACTTTTGTAAAAAAAAATATAAAGTAGTCTTATAAATTTAGGTATGCGCTGAATACACTCTATTTTAAAGGATTGCTTGAATATTTGGTCTCCCGTGGTATTTCCAGACCACTAATTTTGAAAATTGTAAGAAAAAAATTTCGCCCCCAATAATTTTGAGGATATGCGCCCCTGCCACGGATATACTTTGAACCACTTTTCCTGAAAAAAAAACTTTTTGAGAAGAGGTGACTGGATGGAATAATTGAGGTATTTGGGCCTGGAAAAGTTGCACAAGAATGAGTTTTGGTGGAAGAACTTTTCCCCATGGACACATTATTACTGGTATTTTGATCTAAATTTTCTTTTTCAATTAGAACTTCTTGTTTTTCATTATTTCTTTTCGCAACTTTAAAAAAAGATGTTATTGATGTTCCTTTGAACTTTTTATTTTGAGACATTTGTCATTTATCTCTCAAATACATTTAATATCATACAAAAATCAATAACATCAAAAATCATAATTCATATAAAAGACAAGAAATAAAATTTATCAAAATAATATAGACTTTAAAATTAGTATAAAATATTTCATACTTATAATATAAAATTCAAATAAAACGTTAAAAAAAAATACACAATCAAAATAGTTCATTTAGTTTAAGTGTATTCAAACTGATAATATTATTAAGTAATAGAAGTAAATAGAATTAGATCACAATGATAAAATCGATGACATTAAAAATTTCAAAAAAAATGAACATTTTACAATCTTGCTGATTTTGATAAGAAACAATATATACAAAATGTTGAGTTCACTACAGGACACAAGAAAATGATATTATTTAAAACCAGAAACATAAACAAAATATTTTGAAAATACACATAAAAATTTTTTATTATATAAATGAGAAAGGGCTTTGTTGAAACTTTGAGAATGAGAAAAAACTATTTATTACACTTCAAACCCATGGGGAGGAAGGGGGATAATTTGCATACTTTTCGAAACTGGGGGGGATGTATCCCCCTGCTTCCTACGCCTATGTCTGGTACACCCCTCTATATTACTATTTTTCATCTTTCATCATTGATAATATCGTTAACAAATACATCATCCATGACCAAGTGGAACCAAATGTCAGAATCTTAATTTATGAATTTTGAAATTATATTTGCATAGGATTATGTAAAGTGTTTAGCTTATGCTTCAGATAAGGAAATTGTGGCATCAGCTGGTTTTGATCAGTCAATCTTTCTTTGGGATATCAAGACGTTGGCTTCACTTACTCCTACCAACAATCTTATTTCAAGTTTTTTAAATCTAGTTTAATTTTTTTTGTTTTTCTGAAAGTTTTCATTTAAGCGAATTCTCTTGACGGCTGTAAAAGTTCCATCTACTCCATCAGCATGAATGATTCCGCCTCCTTGCTCTGTGCTGGCTGTTTTGATGGACAGTTGATATTGTGGGATCCTAGAACTTGTATTAAAATAAAAAAATTTCTAGCACACTCCGACACCATCAAAAGCATAGTTATCAATTCAAATGGATCCGAGGTACTGACTTTCTTTCCTTCTATCAATCGCTTTAATAGCTTTTGAATCAAAAGTGCATATCAACTGGCTCAGATGGCGTTATCAAGCATTGGTCTTTAAGAGAACAAAAATGCATCTCTTCTTATGAATGTCATGTGGGTGGTGTTTGGACGCTTCAAGTATATTTGTGCCTTCTTTAAATCCATGCTCAGTTGATTTTAAATTGATCTTATTCAGACTAATTCCTCTTTTTCAAATTTGTACTCTTCTGGAAAAGATGGGAAAGTATTTTTGAGTGATTTAAAGCATTCCGAATCAACTCCACTCTGCCTTTTAGCGGAAGAAGCACCCGTTTTGAAAGTAATAATTATTGTTATCATTATAGCATAAATTTATTTAAAAATTGCATATTTACATTTAATTTAATTTGCAATATTTTTAAAGATTTTACACTTATCCCAGACTCTTAATTGAACCCTGAAGCGTTAATATGAACTTATATACTAAGTTTATTTACAGCCTCCCTACTGTATTCTATGATTTGGATTCGTCAACTTTTAAGTAGTTTTCCACGTCCCTAAGCAAGTTTGAAATAATAATCCATTCTGGAATTTGGAAAGTTGTATTTATTTTTTGGTCTTTAACATCATGTCTTGTCGATATCTGCTAAACTAAATTATGTAATTGATCTTATATAAATGCAGGGATATTTTTCTAGATATTTTGCGCAAAAGGATCAAAAATATATTTTTTAAATATCCTAGCTCTTAAATATAAAAAAGATTCACTTTAATCCAAAAACTTTTGTATACAAAGCTACACTATACCCAATTAACTACAGCGTTCATATAGAAATTTCATTGTATATACAGTCGAACCTCATTTCGTTGAAAATGCGAAAGTCTTAAAAAGTTTGAGCTATTCACTGTATTCGGAATAGAAATCTATTCATTTTTACCTTGATTTATGTTTTTTTCTACTCCGTCGTGATATAAAAGTAGAAATATTTCATCGATAATATTCAAATTTCAAAGACAATTTACTGTCATTTGTGTTGGTTGTTGCGAGCTGGTTCACAGAATTAATGATGTCTAGATCTATGTCGGCTGCGCACATGATCAGATTAGCTTCAGCATGTAGAAAATCGCTTAAGGAACCTGATGCGTGCCAACTCAGCAAGAAGATTGTTCTAACCTTAACCATAATGTAAATACTATATGTGTTTTAATTTATCGGAACATAACTGCACGTATAGCGTGTTTTAAGGCAGATAATAGTGAACTTGTTTAAAGTAGTAATAATAATTCAAACTTGTATACTATTATGATAGATTTGATAAGATTGGTTTGAGCTAATAGGTTGCAATAAAAAATTATTTGATTCTTTTTTGTGATTCCGCTTTCATAAATATAAGTTGCATGCAATTTTTATTATATTAATACAAATTTTCGAGCTCAAGCTCTTTTTCATCCATCAATCATTACTACTATCTAGCAATCTTAACAAAGTATGCTGATACACTTTTCACTCTCAATTCAGTTTTCAATTTCGTTCAATTTCTATTTTTACTTTAATTAAAATAATTGTTTATGGATACCCAGTATTCAATGAATAGTCTTTGGAATTAGGGATGTGAGTATATATTTTAACAACATTTTTTGACTATGTAATCTATTCTAATGAGACACCATGTTCGAGTTAACGCTGTTTAATAAATTGATGTTATTTTGACATTATTTTAGATTTTACTTAATCCTAAAGAAGACAGATTATGGGTCTGTTCTGTTCTTTCAACCATTAAAGAATACGTATATATTTCTATTATAAAGTTTTAATTGTTGTAAAAATATTATACTTTTTTAAAATCCTTTTTTCAAAGTTTTTTTTATATATAGGCTTTGTCTTACAATGATTCTTATAATAAAGAAATTTCTCATTCAACCAAAATTCATTCCACAATAAAGGGTTTGTTTTTTTAACATTTCATTTTTCCAATTTTTTATTTTTTAACAAAGATCCCATTCATCAATTACAAAATCTACAAAATAGCCTAAACATTTGAATGTGATTAATAACAAATTGGCACTTATCTTCTTTAGTGTTTTAATAAACCCTATTTTGAACTTTTTCATGATTAATTTTCTTACTGCATTCCCTATAATTTAGTTTTAAAATATAATGTTATTCATCGTTTTTTCTATTAACTTCAAATCTACTCTTCTTGTCAACTATCTTCTTTAGCTAGATCGCTTCAATGTTTTGTTTCCTGCTCATTCTTTGAAAGTTTAGAGCTAAAATTCTAATCACGCTAAAACTAATGAAAAAAATTTTCAATGGATTTTAAATTTCAAATATATTTGATTTTCTATTTAAACAAAAAAAATTTCTTATTATCTTTTTAAAGTATAATAAAACTTATTTGCTCTAAAAATATTTTCCTCGTATTGTGAAATTTAAAAACTATTTTAGATTTAGGCAATAATTTAAACAATATTTAGAATAGTGATTTTTTAACTATAATTTCAATTCATACATTCATAATTTGTTATAACACTATGGTTACATAAAACATGCATGCATATGCAAATATATATATATAACAGGGGCGCACATCCTCAAAATTTTTGGGTGCGAAATTTTTTGTTGTTCAAAATTAATGGTCTGGAAATACCACGGGAGACCAAATATTCAAACAATCCTTTAAAATATACTGTATTCAGCGCATACCTAAAGTCCTAAATTTATAAGACTACTTTATATTTTTTTTTACAAAATTGGTGAATTTAAATACTATACTTCCAGCGAAAATATTTTAATTAAATTTGTATATCAAATATACACTAGTTTTAAAAAATCCAAATTGTTGGGGGAGGGAGCCAATAAGCTTTCATTTAAAAATGAAGTAGTCTATCAGGCACATTACAGGAATTGATGAAACGATATTTGATTCATAGAGAAAACAGCTGAAAACAAATAATTGAAGGTTGGATAGTTTTATATGAGTGAATGTAGTCTGAAGGCAAAGAGTCTACTAGACACCCTACGATATTTATATGAAAAAATCTGATTGATTCAGGGGCAAAGGTATAAAATGACGTTATAATTGTGCAAACAAAAATAAAACAATAAATCAAGATTGCATTATTTCATTTTTCTCAGCATCATTCAAAAATAGTTTAAAAGCTAAATTGTGTAAGCTTCAAAAAGTAAAATAACTAACATTAATTAAATTAAAAAAAATTAACATTTTGCAATGATTTGCCTTTTATAATAACTTTTAAGGAAAAAAAGTCTATCAGAAAAAGTTATAGAACTTCAACAAAAACTAAAAAAAATTAGAGCATAACATAAGTTTTTTGAAAACTAATTTGACCTATCCCCTACAGCATACTCTATGGGTGGCATGCCAGGTTGGTTGAGATGATGAAATCAGCATGGAAGCCTCTGGATTCCATTCCTCATCGATACGAATTTGTTCATAGTTTGACATAAGCTCTACATCAGTGCCTTGTCAATGAAAATACACCCGCTGCACCTTACCTTTTACTCAATATTGAAAAATTTGCTACATAATTAACATAGAGATAGGAAACAAAATAAACTAATAAAGCAATTTTCACTATTTTAAAATGGAACCGTCTGTTCTCAGAATAATTTCAAAATAATATGAGGCATAAAGAATGAAAGTTTATTTGATATTTTCAAGTTTTTATAAGCAGGAAAAGCCAACGTTTAAGTAGCTAGCCCTTATAATTAAAAAATTATTTAAACTAACGGTCGACAGACATTTCGCCCCATAGACAATTTGCCCCCTGGACAAATTGTCTCATAGGCTATTTGTTTCATCCATCTTTGCTTATTATATGTGTAAAATTATTAAAAAATTTTATATTCTTGTTTATTTTATCTCTATTAAATTATTTCAAATTAATCATTTTATCTCTTAATTTTTTAGAATTGTCCATGAGACAAAATGTTTTATGAAAATAATGGGGCTAATTGTCTATGGGACGAACTGTTTTATGAAAATAATGGGACGAAATGTCCGAGGACCAAACTTACATAAATCAAAGTATACGAGAAAAGAAAATCATTGCGTTTTTTGAATATTTCTGTCTACAAATTAAATTCTGACAGCTGTCATAAATAGATCAATTACATTTTTAACAACTGAAACATTTTGTTTCGATATTATATTTTTATTATAATAATCAACAAATTTTCTTAAAAAAAGTGATTTGATTATGTGCAGTGTTATTATAAAATTTAACAATCGAACATTATAAAAAATATCTCTGCTCAAATATTAAGCAAATAGAGTATTCTTGCTTTTAAACTAAATAGCTAGTCAAAATATTCATTCCGAAATAGCTATAAAAAATTTCTTGACTTGAAAAATTTAAAGTTTTATAATGTAACAAACGTAGTGATAAAGATTAAATGACCTTTGTTGAAAAAAATTCTTAGCGCGAGTCTAACAATATTCATTGATATAAAATTGTAATGATTGAAAACTGTTTTAATTTAACTCTAAATGCAAATTAGACAGAAGCAGTGGTGTAGCCAAAAAAAAAGTTGATAGAAGGGGCACAATTTAAAAACAAAAAACTTGCGCAACATTATTTATACTTTCTTGATCCTTTCATTGGAGAAATTTTTGAAAACTGATATCGCATAAGATGCATGGGGGCACCATGCGGTACATAGGAGTGAGGGCACGGCCCCTCATGCCCCAGCCTAGCTACGTCACGGGAGAGAATAGAGCTGAATCAGATAGGAGAGCTTAACAAGAGAAGAGGGCTTGAGTGAAAGAAGAGAGCTTGAATGAACTTGAGTGAATGATTGAGTTTTAGCACAGAAAGCGGAAGAGAAAAACAGAGGAGACAAAAAGAGAAATAGAATCACTGTGACAGAAGATGAGAAAATCTAGCGGATCATCAACATGGGTTTGCTCTGTGACCTATGTGCATATTGAAGCAATGGATTATTATTATATAGCTCTCACGCATCGTCTGTAAAATATGTGCGATAGGGATTTCAGAGCAGCTTGGCATGATGTTTGATTGATTCGAAAGTCTGCATTCCTTCTATGCGATCATCATACATGTTTTATAAACGAGCAGCAACTCTTACTTATAGAAAATTATTGGGGAGGGGGGGAGGTCATTTTCGCCCCCCCCCTGAAAACACATTGGAGGGGGGAGCGGTCGCCTCCCGGATGTGCGCCCCTGATATATAAGGAAAAACAAACAAATTATTATCCATAGATACTCTCAGCATTATGGTATTTAATTGGTTCATTTATTTTTAAGATGTTAACTCCCTGAAAGAATCTACAAAAAGATTGCACTATGCGATGTTAATAGTTTGTTCCTTTATAGGTTTAAAAGATTGAAATAAAAAATAGTTTTGGCTTAGGAACAAAAAATTTGTCAGACAATTAATTTCGGGTTGTTGTCAATCTTTTTTCAAGCAAGTGAGAGACTATGATAGGTTGAAGAAAATAAAAGTTTTAGGTGTTAGAAGAAAGTGTGTATTGTGAGTGTTAATATATCTTGTTTATGTTTGGTATATGTGTGATTATGTGCATGCGATAAATAGCTGTTTTGTCTGGTAGTAAGGAGTTGTACAATGGTAAGAGAGGAAAGAACTTTGTAACATTAGATACCAAATAATAATGCTATCACACCTAATTTTTCATTACACTTTATTTTTCACTTTTAAATGGAAATTAGTGTTTAAATATTTTAAATTGATAATTTCATTTCTTTTTTAGGTTCTCCTGGCATTCATACATTCCATATTCTTGACGATAAGAGACACATTTTAACCAAAGATCTTGAAAAAAGAGTTTGTCTTTGGGATGTTTTGACGGTGAAATATTTTTCAATTAGTAATCTTGAAAGTACCGTATATGATTGAATAGATGGGTTTTCTTCATTAAATTCTGACATGAAATTTTTGCCTGGGACTCATAATTAAGGAATTAAAAGACAAATACCATACCATCTTGCAGAATTAGATAGTTAGTCTCAGCACCTCATCTTACTAGCATTACTCAGCAAAAGATAATGCCTTATTTTTAATGCTTCAATGTGTTGCTAGTGCATGGCTTCCCCCAGTTTATTAGATAACTTTCTACCAATGAACGGGATGATGCTACATAAGTGACATCAAAGATGAAAATAAACGTATACGCACAGAGTTCTGGGCGGAGCCATTTAGATTCGTAAAGAAAAACTCGACAGGTAGGCATATTCCCCGAGGGGAACGGGTCGGTACGTTACAAACTTCACAAACATGTTATTTCTTTAATTATTATTTTTTTATAGCTTTGAATTAAGATAAACTTTTTGGGCTATATTATAACTTAGCATTTTCAGGAATCATTATTATATCTTCAACCTTTTCTGGATACAAATCCATTCTTTTGATTGTAATAAAATTTGATTCTGATATTCATCAACTATTTTTGAGCTACTACATAAAAACGGCAAAGTTTCTTTCATTTTTTCCACCAAATCTGTTATCTTTTTATAATTGTTTTTAAATTTGGTTCTAAGAGAAAGTTGCTCATTCTAGTTAAAATAAAAATTATGAGTTATCTTCGAGTCTAATACATGTTTTGTTGCAATCATTTTCTAGATCAGTTTTTCTTCTTTGAAACTAAATTGAAAAACTAATTGAATACATTTGTAACGAGGATTCTAGTAATTGGAAACACAATTTGCAAAATTGTAGTTCCACCAGTTGGAAATTGTTTTTTAGCCGCTCTTTAAAATTTTCACAAAAAATGCCTAAAAGATAATTTTTTTTGTCGTTGCTAAATTAATTCATAGAATTGTTATGATATATAATAATCATTTCATATCATATTCTTCTTCTTCATTATGGTAGGAATAATGGTTTTCATATTTATCATTGGTGTTTTACTAGAGTTTATAAAATATACATTTTCGAGTTCCTCTTTTTTGCTATTTATTTTAACTGCACGAATGATTTCTTTCTCGATTGCTTAAAACGGAAAAATGCTTCCCCTCTAGGAACGAAGAGAATGTATCTCGGGGTCGCAGCATGACTATTACTCTGGAATCTTGTAGAGGTATTGACTGTTTAATATTAGCATACTTTTCAAGTTGCAAAATACGTTTACGCTTGAATTTTGAATATAAGTCATTTTGAAGTAATGAATTTTTCAAAATGCATCATATATAATATATATCTTTCAGATCAGATTTTTTAAGAACTTATGAATTCAACCAGGGATTTTCCTCATTTTACTTGTTCTTAACATGAAAGTTATATACCTTAAATTTCTGCTTCAGTTGTAGCTTGTTCCTGCACACTTTCGTCTTACAGATGTTGAATCAAACATGGTGCTAGGGTAATGGGTTTATCGCAGTTTAGATGAAGCATGAATTCTGCAAGACGGTATGATGTATTGGTTGCTTTCTTATTTCGGTTACCTTTTTATTCATAGAACCGTCGAATCAGAAATGATTGAGAAAATACTTGCCGCTAGACAAAAGATGGACCACGATGGGTCATGGGTATATTAGCGAATAAACAATAACAAGTTTTTGAGGGACCGAAGAGACATGCCTCCTCTCACAATGTCTTCTACCTCATTGCAAAACAAATACTTTACATTTCTCATTTTGCTAACTGATAATGATAAATGTTACTGATTTTGTCTCGCTTGTTTAATCCATTTGGCATAGGGATAAAGATTTTCTTCCAATAGATATGAGTAAAATCTCGCTTCATAATTTCGACCTTATTTTGTGATGGCGCTTTTTTAACCATATATTTTTCGCACAAGTTTTCTCAGTCCCCCCCCCCCCCCCTAATTCGGCATCACGACCAGTTACAGTTAGAAAGCGCCTCAATATTACAACCAGTAGCACATGTGTATTCTCATCCACACTAACTCTAAGCTATGTCGTGTTGCTAAGGACAAATAGCATGTGATGTATGTTGCATAAGATTAGCATGTCTATTCTCATTGGAAAAAGGGCATCTTTTCAACATAGTTTCACTACATCATACCCTTTGTAGCATCCAGGTGTATGATTCTAAACTTACTAATAAGACCATCACGCAATTAACCATAAAAATAATGTCCCAAAGGTGGTCTTAATTGCGGGATTTTACTACATATTTCATTTAATTGTAGAAATTGTAAAACTATCCTAATTTGATATTTTATGTTTTCTAAGGCTTCAAAAGTCAAGGATTTGGGCAATGTGGACTTTGATGAAGAAATTGAAAGAAGAAAAACACATGTGTATATTCCACAGTGGTTTACAGCCGAGCTTAAAACAGGCGTATTTTTCCTGTGCTTAATTTTGACATTTTTATTTTGAAAAATAATAATCTTGATTTTCACAGAGATAGGCCTTTATTTTTGTAGACTAACTTTAAGATTGACTTTAATTCTACAAGAAAGAAATTGTTCACGAATGATTTTGTTATTAAATCGAATTAATAATAACATGAAATATTTGAATAATCCCCTGCAATAAGAAAGCTCAAGTCATTTTTATCTTATACTATAATTCCGTATTTAATATATTTATTCTTTAAATTTTTTAATTTTAAATGAAAATAACTTTTTTTGACTAGTAGGCATTTTTGAAAACTTGAATTATAAAGAGCTCAGAAGTTTTGGCATTTACTTTCGTATCAATCATTTTCATGATAATTATGAAGCAATGACATCCTCCCTGTATTTAAACTCAGCGATGACAAATTTAGTTCAAATTTTGGAAAAAAATCTTGCTTTTCTCTATAGATATTAAGGATAAATTTGTCAGTCTTTCTTCGTTTTGAGATTTTCTTAGCAGAAAAGTTATAAGAGGAATTGTCAATACTAAATTACCGGTAAGCTTCAGTCGCGATCCGATAGAGTCGAAGTTTGTAGGTAGATTTCCAAAATCCACGTGCTTTCTCACTTTTCAGCTCCCTCACTTTTAATACCAAGACATAGATCATATCGTGATACTGCAAGCTATGAGTGGAGACTTCTTGAAGGACTTTACAGACAGTTGATGGAGTATTGCACAAATACTCAATAAGCAGGCGCTTGGATCCAGGGAAACGTCTGGGAGGACGAGTTTGAAACAAAGTATGATATACGAACCTACTATATTCAGATGGTCAACTCTCGCGATGGGGAATGATTGCCTTGTCGTCCAATAACTCCGACTGTTCTACGGCGTAGTTAAAACCTAAGTGCTTCTTGAGACTAATACACGCAAAATACGAGTGAGGTAATTACTTGTAAGTAAGGGGGTTCAAAGTGTTATTGTTGAGCATATGATCTAAAGTGGGATGAAGAGGTGCGGTTCTTGAGATGCTAGGCCATGTCGAGCATTTATTAAAATAGTTGATTAAAACATCTTCACAAATTGACTCTCCACTTGAAAGTGAGGCCGCATGGAGTTAAGAAGGAATTTAGAAGATGAGATAAAGTCTATAACGGAGAAAGTGAAAGTTTTTAATATATCAGTTAATTCCAAATACATATGAACAGAGACATCACTATCCAGAGGACATTCGCAATATTCTCTTCATAGACTAAGAGATCTTGAAAAACACATCCAATAACTTTCAACACTAATGAAAAGAGACTTCTATCTTCATATTAAGCAAATTTGTCAGCTATAAAACTATAGAAAAAAGATGAAAAGCAGGCGGAAAACGAGCTCTCCACGGAGAGGAAAGAAGTGTAATGTCCTGGAATTTCCTGAGAGGGAGATATTAATACACAAAAATCGCCGAAGAAAGCGATAGTAGTGTATGAATCCAGGTCGACTTTTTGTTCTAATGCAACAGAGTTGCAAACTTTTTGCTTCTAAAAAAGTTGTTAACCCAGAAAAATCTACCGATTATGATCAGGAGAGTAGCATCAACTTGATAACCTGTCCACCAAGTCACCTGATGGTGAGAATAAGTTAGTCCAAGGGAAATTAGAGCCTCAAGTTTAACAAATTGATTTCGGTCATTTTGTTCTGAAACCTTTTGTGTAACATAGGTTGGAATTTTAAACTTCGTTTATAAAAATCTCGAGGATTTCTCAAAGACTTCAGTAGAGCAATTTGTTCTCTTGAATAACTCTGTTGAGGGAAAGCAAAAGTGTAGTCCAAAAAACGATATTCCTCGTGACTAATAGCGCTATTGAAGTTTCGGTATCTCCGAAATATGGAAAAAGACCTGAGTCAATTTCGTTTATTCAATTGAATTATAGATTAAAACAGTTGAGGGATTAAAGCAATCAACACAAACTATTAAGTAAATATACCTTAAGAAGAAGGAAATATGATAGTATATCCAAATCTTCATTTCATCCCTTTGATTAATGAAATCTGTTGAATCGAAATATCTACTCAAAAATTGCAAAAAAGTAAAGTAACCCGTTGGCTTTTGTTAAGGAAGATCGAAAATTGTTAAAACTCCTCTGTCAATTTTGTAGAATTTGTCATGAGTAATCCTAAATCCTTGTCTCCATGTTCCTTAAGAAATAAAGAAAATTGTTGTGCTATTTCAAAGGAAGGGGACGTTTTTAATTGATAAAAAGCGAATGAAGATAACCACTAAATGTCCCAAGGATTAATTACTATATATTTTACGTGTATATGAGATTGCGAGATAATATATAGTTAAGCCAACAGTTAAGAAATAAAGTGTATGATGAGAGAGACGTTAATACAGCAGAATTTATGAAGACGGTAGAGGCATGTACTAATAAGTTTTATTATCATGCCCTTGAAAACAAATACTTTATGCAAATAATATAATAGTTGTAAAGCTTGACTTCATTGTCCTTATATTCCTTTATTTTTCATATTTTCGACTCTTCTTACTTTTTTTATCTTCTGTAACTATATTGATGTTTCTCCATATCTGTTACTTTGGTAAAAAAATATATGATAATTTAACTTGTTACTTATATTGGGAGTAATTTCAACAAATAACTTTTCATCAATTCTTTTGGCATCTAATGTAAAAATCCTTATTGTACTCTTGCTTTAGCTGCTCTTAGTGTTAAGTGTGGAGATGTTTTTTCATATTTTTGGAAGTTTTAATAAATTTTTTCCATCCTCTAGAGATAAGTATAACTAAAAGGAATGAAGAAATTAACCATTTCCACCAAAGATGTTAGCAAGATTATATTTGAAAATCCCTTTATTTTGCTTCTACAAAAAATAGTTAGGATTTACATGGATTACCTCAATTGCTAAAAAGTATACTATAATGCCTCTTGTGTCCATAGCATTGCCTTTTATCTGCTGGCCACTTTAATGTATTATTTTGCCTTTTATTTATATAGGAGCAACTGCTCAAACTATTTTCATTTTTGTATGATGAAAATATTTAGCGTTCTTTTTATTAATACTATTGCTTATTTTTTCATACTCTATATAAATACTGTTTATAGTTTCTTACGATTCATCTTGAAGAGAATGATTGTTTCTCAGCGTGGATCTTTTCTTCGCATATAGGCTTATCCAATGAAGCGAGGAGTACGATTTTTTTTATATTTCTCATGTTTTATCTAATTTGAGGATTCCTTTACACAGTTAATTTGGGACTTCTTATGCTGAATATCTTATTCAAGAATTGGTCTTTCAAAAAGAGAAGTCAAGTTTCCTGTGATGAATCCTGTATATTTTATTTCCTGTATCTACTTATTTTTAATAGAGATGTGTGTAAACTTATCTAGTTGGCTGACTGCCATTTACTTTTTTTCATAGTTCGACATAAGCAATACTTTGCTTTCTTGAAAACACCCATTACCTATACCTTTAATTGTTTCTAAAAGAAGTAAAATTAAAAACATACATTTAAAGCATATGTGTGAGTTGGAATACATAACTCTGAAAATGGTGTCCAATACCGTGGTAGAAGATATGTTACTACAAAATTAGGTTTTTTTAATTTGATGAATTTTGTTTTTTTCCTGAAAAGAAAAAGAAAATTAATTTCCCAGTTTCCATGGATTTCACTTTAAAATTATTAAAGTGTTTCAACTCCTCCTTGTCGGCTACCTGTCTATAGCGGCTACTGAAATATCTCCCGCACAAAGTTATGGTACTACAGACTCTTTTATAATGATCGATTAGGCGATTAGTGCGAAGAAGAGCCAGAGAGCGATACAAACTCTTCATGGTGTGAATTTTGTTCCATCCATTCGATATTACTGTGTTATGATCAATTTCCAAGGTAGCAGCGACAAACGTCTGCTTTTATACAATCACATCGCATTACATTGCATCACCGCCGTAAGTTTTTCTTCTGAGTTTTCTTTGAATTCCACAACTCTTAGATGGTTCCCAATTCTGTAAAATCTCTTCAAGGTGAGTATCCACTCTCTTTAGAAAAGAAGATAGAAGTGGTCAGGATGCATGACAATAACAAGTTGAGCGCTTGTTCCATCTCTGAGAAGCTTTGTATCCAAGGGCATCGCTGCTGAATGACTCAAATCCTATGGAGATGAAATAGGACTGGATCAAGAAGTTTGAAAGTAACGTACCACTTGACCGGCAAAAGGTACGGAAAATAGCCATTGATGAATTAAACGCCATCCTCTACCAATTGTTTAAAGATTGCACAGGCTTCTTCTCCATGTGAGCCGCCCACTTCTTAAGAAGAATGCAAGGAAGGTAGCAGTGCTTCTAGAACTTGATGACTTCATGGCATCAGACGACTAGTTAAAGACCTTCCTTCGGCGACACAACATCATCTTAGGTAAGATTGACGTCGGAAGTGGTGGAGTCGAGACAGCTACTGTAGTTGACACGATCTTCGTGACATCTTCAACATGGGTGATAATGGACTTTTGCTCTTGTGCTGTGTGCCAACGCCGTCGGAAAAAAGAATCTCGTGATGATCATTGGCATCTCAATCAAACCACGTGGCTTTGGTAGGATCGAACGTGAGGATTTTCGCGTGGACTATTATGCAAATAAGTCTTGTGTGACTAGCAATCTGTCTGAATTCTTCATGACAACGCTCAACAAGAAGATGCAGCAGCAACGTCAAAAGGTGAAAAGTTTTATGATGTTCGATTTCTTGAAGAAGGTTTGACGTTAGTCCTCTGACGGCGCTTTTAAGAACAACAAACGGCTCTTTCCACAGCCAACACGTCACTGAATGAGATACGTCCCCATCATAGTGCCAGTAATGCATTGGCTTGTGCCTCATAGCTGAATCTAACAAATGAAAAAATATATAGTCCCATGATTTAATTAAAAAAAAGTAGAAGTAAGTAAAAAAAATCCAATGTGATATGCTAGACGAGCAAATTTGTTAGCTGTTTTATAGAATTACGTACGGTATTTATGCTATTATACATACAATGCAAACATAAATGGCCTCTTACCTTATTAAATTGATTACTAAAGTAACTCTTGCGAGAGCATAAACAATCAATATTTTCGTCACTAGGTTAAGCTTTCAATTTTGTTATAAATAAGTTTGCAGCTGAAACGCTCTATTGTACTTGAAAGAAGTTGAAAGAATAGTTTTTATGAATTTTCTAGTTTTATAATTTTTAAGATGGATTCACCCTTGTCAAGCAACTGCAACTCTTCATTTAAAATCACTTTCGAACGTGTATCACCTGTAAAACTTTTGCATTTATAGTTTTGATTAGGATGGCGTTTTCTAATTTATCCTTCAATGTCTACATTAATTTTTCAATTCTTCTTCATCTTCCTCAAGATAAAAGTTCAGAGTTCAAATCACTTTGATCGAAAAAAAAGTTTTCTCAAGTCAATTTTTGCAAAATCTATCATAAAAAATGATTTCATTTTAAAAATCTTAAAAATTTTTATAGTGAGATTGAAATGTATTATTTAATAGAAAACAGTTATTTTAGACAGTATAATTTATTAGACATAGTTATAGATAAGGATATAGTTGAATGGAAGTTTAATAAAATCCCCAGCATTGACCATATTTCTGTGAAATATAAAACTTAAAAATCTCAAGAAATCAACCTGAGAAAGAAACACTAGTTATAGTCCTATTCATTGTACTTGGAGGATGCCCTGTATAACACGATCTTGTATTCCTACAAAACATTTTTTTAATTTTTTTACTACTTTTAGTGAGATTATAAAAGTTTGATAGTCTCTATATAAGCATTATAATAAGCAGGTAAAGAAAACATTATTAAACACATAAAATCGAACATGTTAACTTCATTTCCAGATAGCGTGTAGTTGAACAAGCACTTATATAAATATATAAATTAATACGTATATGATGACAATAAAATACGTATAATTACATTGTCAAGGGTTATAAGAAAATCTGTAAACTGCAATAGTAAGTAAGTAGTTGGGTGAAGATTAATGAATGCAGAATAGTGCAATTAAAGTATGTAGTTAGGTGGATATTAACACATTTTGAGATGTAGATAGATAATTAATTGTAGAAGATAAATATGTTACTTTTTATCCGCTATTTTTAGAGTAAGTGAGAAGGAAAGCAGAAGCGTCGATAAAGTGTAGGCTCTTCGCCCTTACTGGAAAATATATAAATGTATACACCCACTTTAGAATAAGCTTTGCCCTCTTCCCCTTCCATTGTGATTTGAATCTGACGAAAGGGTTGGATTGAAGTAAAAAGATTGTAAATGACAATATCAGATAAAATGGTATATTATCCATGTGTAGTTATGGTGGGTTAAAACAAAATAAGTAAATAGCTTGTTGTCAATCAATGCTATAAGTTAATCAGTGTAACCATACTTAACTATATACACCAATAAATGATCCTGCATCTCTTGTTATACCCACAAGTGCATTACTATACTATGTAGGCGTAACATATTTGTCAATATTTACATGGCATAAGCGAAGAAAGTTTTAATACAATTAATATCTGAATAATTTTTAAATGGTTGTAAAGTTTATTGAAAGTATCAAAGACTTTTTTCATATAAAGTTGGCAAAAATAATATGTTTAAAGTAAATAAGGAATTACTTGAATTGTGGAGAGAGAAAATTAGCGAGGGTATATGTAAACTGATATCGAATATACTGTATATACATAAGCTTAACATTGGTATGAGTAAGGAGGCATCAAAATCGAAATATGAAGTTCACAAATTAAATCATACAAAATTTGCAAAATCATTTTTGATTTCATGACCGATTATGCTAATAATGAGATAACATAATTTGGCGGAGAAAAAAATAAAAATGGACCCCATATAAAGCCATGGGGCACACAATAATAAAAATAATACCAAATTTTCCTCAGAAATAGAATTATTCCACAATGAAATCGATTTATATATATTTCTCAATCATAAATAGTACTTAAGATTGGATAAACAGAGGATATCACTTACAATTTAGATTCTTTGGTTGAATTGCTTTTAAGGGATCATCAAATATAGCTAAAAAGACTTACTATGCTCAGAATAACTAGACTTTGGGGGGAGAGGACATCTTTTTTAGAACAGATCAAATTTTATTTACTAGAAAACTAAAAAGCATTTTTTTTCAAAAATGTTCGATAAAATTGTATGTAATAAAGCAATAGTTATCAATGCCCGAAGACCTTTTAGTCTTGGGCGGGTGCTTTTTGACGAATTTTAACTCTTGTATTTTCTTCTAGTCTATTTGACCTGAAACAAAATTTAAGCTCGTATATTGTACATTTTTTTCATATACAGTTTTTAAATTTTTTGACTGGGCTTATATGCATACCTTCAAATTTTACATATTTTTTTTTCATTAAAATTTAAGCGCTTAGTTAAAATATTACACTCATGTTCTTGGCGTCAATAATCATATCTGTATAAAATATTAATTTTTGGAATATATTAAATAAATTATCCTTAATTGATATCTTCTCTTCAAACATAATAAGCCAGCAAAATATGGCACTAAAATTTAAACACTTTGTCAATCTTAATTTTTTTTAGTTTATAAAATGCTAATTTATTAGCGGAAAAAGTTTGGCTTCATACCTGATAAACAGGGTAAAAGAATTGTTAATGAGTTGAGAAAATAAAATCAAGGGCCATAACATAACATGTGATACTTTTTTTACATCACTTGTCGTGCCAAGCGGGATAAAGAACAAAAAGAGAGGAGTTTTTTTTCTAACTTTTATTTTAGTAAAGATGCCACAATTGTTTCGTATGTTCCAAAAAAAGGAAGATGTTGCTGACTTTGCATTTGAATAAACATGTTAACAATAGAGAAGATAAAAACCCAATTATTTTTGAGCACAATCTCACTAAAAGTGCTGTTGACACTTTGGATAAACTAGTCTCCACTTATTCCGGTAAAAGAACAAAAAGATGGCCAATGGTAATTTCTCCTAATATCATTGATGTGTCAGCCCGTAATCGTATTGTGATTTGGTGCGAAGATTCTGAATGGGAAAAATCATATATGAATATAAAAAGTAGGACGTTTTTTGAGAAATTTGGAGAAGAAATCAGCGAAACATTTGATGATCAGCAGGGAGTTTGCCGAGATTCGAAAATGCTTTGAGAATTCTAGAAAATGTAAAAGATTAAAAAAATATATCTAAAAAGAAAAAGATGTTCAATATGTCGATTTACAAATGACATTAAACCAACATAAAATGCAAAAAGATGTTTTATTCTCATTGTAAATAAAATATTTGTCAAAATAATCATTACAAAATAAATATAAATTAAAAATTGTAAAGATTAGAATACTCTGTGCATTATTATTTATATGAAAATGATTTATATGGTCATATTGATCTGAGTTTTTTAAGGGTAAAATAGGAGTTAAAGATTACAAATAAATGCATTTGAAGTTCCATCATCTAGCTTTGCATTCCAAGTTTTTGATAGAAAAGGCGGCAACAATTAGCTAATTGTTTCATGGAGAGGATTTTTACAGTTCAGCCAACACAATCAATACAGCAATTAAGGAATTCATTTGAGCAAGGGTTTTTTTTATAATTGAATTAATTATTCAAATTAGTATATTCTACTGTTCATGTGTTATATGTTACATCTTTTTTATAGATGAGGAACTCTTTCAAGATTATGGGTTTACCCTACCCTCACATCTTCCTCTAGCAATATGGTAATGTATTTTCCGTTTTTCATTCTTACTAGTGATGGGACGATTAATCGGGAATCGTGTTTTTTTAATATCGAAATCGTACCGGAAAATTTCATTAGTATCTTCCGATACATCAGTCCTTATTTTTTTATTTTTAGGAGTATTTATAAAAGTACAAATTTTAAACCTATTTTAAATTTTTAACAAATTAACTTTTAATTTTATTTAACCCGATTTATTGATTTTTCAAGTCCAAACACAAAAAAAATATAAAAAAATGAAAATCAATCCATTGAAAAATGTAGCTTTTTCCGGTCTTGAATTAAAAAAAATAATAAATATAATATCCAAAATATTCTTTTGTTCATGTGTCTGTATAAATAAGAAAAGTTTTTATTATAATAATTTCAAAAGCTATTTGCATACATCTTTGTATTTAAATTTAATGTCACTTTATATTGTATCTATTTGCCTCTTTTTTGAATAGAGAAAGGTAAAGCTACCGTCGGGTGTTTTCATCGAGAAGGCACATTTTCGCCGCTTGTATCGAACTATGAGAAAGTAGGCCTGATGGAAGATCGAAACTCAGTACCTTACTCACGTCCCCGAGAAAGTTGAAAGCATTGTATTATAGACACTATTATTAGCCATCTTAATTACATCTGTTTTTATATCACTTTGTAAGTTTATTATGAAGTGTGCAAAATAAAACCGAGCATTGCAAGATCATCCACTCTAATCTTTTATTTTTTCAATTTAGTTTTTGTTTTTCCCCACCTTACTCTTTTTCTTATTTTTTTTATATCATTTTTCAAGCAAGCATTTTTGCTAATTTTATGTTCTGATTTGGGATTAACTTGACTATTTCACCCACTTATTGATTGACTGTTCAATAAATTGAATAAATAGAAATAGGTAGGTACTCATTTTTTTTTACAAATTTCTTGGCAATCAGGTGAAGCGATTTTAGGCTGATGAAGAAGAAGAAGAAGAATTTATTCATATACACAACAGTTGTAAACAGTTAGTCAAAAAGAAACAAAATATTTATAATAAAGAAAAAACATGTGAAAGGATTAAAACAAAAAAATCAATAGCAGTACAAATGTTGTGTTGTATGGACATAAACAAAGGCTACTTAAAGCCGCTGAACGTGATAGCCCATTTTCAACATGTTCTACAAAGTTTCATTATTCAACATTTAGATAAGAGCAAGAAAAACGAATTTCTTTAACGCAATTTTTCTTTAACTGGGCGTCATATGCTTCCGTTAATATTTTTTAAATTTTTTTCTTGAAAGGATGTTTACGAAGTTGAAACATAGTTCCAATATCGCTATTTTTAGATTTTTCAATAAGAATGCAATTTTGAACTCAACTGATTGTTTACATTTTTCGTTTCTAAATATTGGAATGAATAAATCAAATTTACTTCTGGTTTCATAATGATATATCTCGTGATTTAACTTCGACGAATAAAGAAAGTTTGAGCGAAACAGACCGTTCAAAAAATCGTGTAAAAAATCAATAATTTATAACTAAATTTCATGTATTTTTAGACTATTCACCATCAAAATTTTCCTATTTGTATGCTGATTATAATTTAAGTTCAAAGCTGTTCTTAACAATCTTTTTTGCAAACTGAATATTCTTTCAAGGCTTTTATGACCCTAATTTACTATAGAATAGTTTAAGATAGGTAAAACTAGGGCTTTGTAGGCTATAGCTACAAAGCAGATATTTCAGAGCTTTGAATTTTGCATTAAAAAACACAATTTATTACACAATGAGTTGATATGTTCATTCCACGAAAGCTTACTGTCAATAATAACACCAAAAAAATTGAATTTGCTTATAGTTTCCAAATTGTATGAATCAATCCTAATATTGGGAGTGAATGTCACTAAAAGTTAGCCTAAATTTTATGATTAGCTTCACTTTAGCTGCAATCTTTTGGTACATAGATCTTATTATAGTCAAAAACTGACGTTTTTGAGGGCTCTTTTATTTTAGTACAAATGCTTCTCTGTATAAAAATAAAATAAGATAAAGCAAAACGTTTATTTTTAGAATTGTAAGTTCACTAACTCTTTTCATAATTCTTTTATTTAATTTAAGTGAAGGAGATGGAAAAATGCTCTATCGCTTCACAATCAAAGACTTGGAGAAGGAAAGTGAGGATCCCTATTTAACGGATCTTATGCCGTATTGGATTTGTGATGCCATAATCAGAGTATGCTTTTTCTCATTTTTTTCCTCTCAAAAAGAAAACTACTTTAAGACTAATAGAACAGAAAGCAAGCACGTCCTTATATATCCCTCGTTTCATACGATTTCGGAATGATCTATTCAAAATAATTTCAAGAAATACATTTTTCTTTATCTTAACCTTTTCATGACCAGTCTATCATATATGATACATGGACAATTTTACCTTCGTCTGTTTTTCAAATAGTTTTGTATATGAATCTTCTGCTTTTTAATAAATTTCGTCTGATTTTTCTCGTCACTAAAGGGTTTAATACAAACACTCAACATCGTTTTTAATCTTTAGTAGTATTTCCTCTTACTTTAGTGGTTATTTGAATGATTATTATTTTTTTCAAATATTAGTTTTTCATTTCTTCTATTGTAATTAAACATTACCATATAAAATATGCCATACTCTAAATAGTTATTTATAAATTCATTTGATAACCTTATTTAAATATTTTTATTTTTATACGACTTATTATTTGGCTTTTGATTTAACAAAATTTACATATTTTAATTTTAGCCGGTTATATTCATTAACTATTTTAATCATCATTTAGATTTGTGAACCCTACTTTCATTTCAATAGTGTATCTATTTTTATTTTATTAAATCTTGATGTTTTTATTTAGAAGGAAGTGCCAAAAAGTTTTAAGATTCCTTTTTATCTACAACCACACCCCTCTCTCTCAATAAAATCTTTGAAAAGGTCATTTTTCTATTTTAACTTTTTTTCTTAAATCCTGTTTAACACCCCTGCAGACCCCAACAAAATAACTGTTTGCCGTTTTAACCTAACACAACACTGTTTTTAAACAAAATGGAAAAACTTTAAACTCTCTTAGACACAAATACCCTTTTTTTAACTTTTTTTTTAATGAATTATAAAATAACTGAATTTTTTCTACCAGGATAGTAATACATTTATACACTAATATAGAATGTGATGTGAAATATAATAGTGAACTTATAAATCTAATGAGATTATATGAATTGTTTGTCAAAGAAGAGTTTGAAGAAGATTATGATAATCATATGATGTTGTATTGTGTCTATAGAAAGGGTATGTTGATAAATCAAAAACAAATTGTTACGTGTTATAAAGCTTGTGTTGTTTAAAAAGATCAACTTCTCATTTTTTCACTGATTTTTCAACATTAGTTGAGTACAAATTAATTCTTAGAATTTTATTTAATCTGATAATTGTTTTCACAATTTTTTGTCTGTATCTTTCTTTATATTTTTTTATCTAGTTTAAGTAAGTTTTGAGTTATTAACACTTATTTTGTAATAAAGTTAAATAATAGGTGAAATGTCGAACATCATCATCTAAAAAAGTATGATGTAATTAAATTTTGATAGTGGAAAGATTAAGATAGTGTGAATGGGTGTTGGTAAAACACAAATTAAACACTGAGAAAAGGAGAACTGAAGTTTAGAGGACTATTCTAAATCAACTTTCAACATGTTCGAAAAGAAAAATTATCTCACAGGTATGAAGAGATTAATTTTAACATAAAGTGGTTTGTCGATCTTGACTAAAGTTCAATCAATGGTCCAATTTCAAAATAAAGTCTGAAATTTGTGAAGAATGAAAGTTAATTTAAAGATCAAATGGATGGTTGGAATTATTCTAGAAATAAATTGTTTGGTAGATAACGGTGAAAGGGGGATGTATGTCAATCGAGTGTTGAAGAATGGAGTGAAAGTAGAAAATTTGGAAAGTTATGGGAAAAAAAATTTTATTAGATGAGATGTTTTTAAGGACACAACAAAAACATTTCATTTTAAAGGTAAAATAAAATAAATTAATAAATATTTTATTTGTAATTTTAGGTGAAGGATGTTGGGGAAAAGTCAAAAGAAAGAATAAAATATCATTTTGGAAGATGATTGGAGAAAAATTGTTTAGTTATTGGAAGTCAAAATCTCGAGGTGTTTTCAAAATAAATGTGAGATTACTGTAGAGTAAGTTTAATAAAGGGTGGATGATGGTGGTTTTAAAGATTGGTAGAAAGTTTCAACAGAAAAATGAAAGTTCAAAAAAGAAATTTTTATCGATAATATCCTGCACTATAATCTTGTACTCAGTAATGTCAAAATTCAATTTTTCACTATACAACTTGTATAACAAGAATGGATCAAGGGATTATACAATTATGAAGTAAAATTTAGAAAAGAAAGTATGAGTTTTACTTAATAATTGTAATTTGTTTCAGTCTTGATATAGTAAGACGAATGGACAGTGATGAATCAAGGAGTGGTATGAAGATGAAATTGAGTTGTTGGATTTATGGTGTAGGAGCATGGGAAGAGGTAGATGAACACAATAAAGAAATGTTTAAAAGTGTTTCAGATAAAGATAACATATCTTGAGAATTTTATAATTGAAGAAAATATAAAGTGAAGTGAAAATTTTAGAATAACTTTTTGGAGTTGTACGAAGATGTGACAATATTGACAAAGATTTGCAAACATGATGTTAGTGTCAATATGTTTGATCCACATACAAAGAAGCCAAATGAGATGGAAAAAGAAGATATTTTCAATGAAAGCGATGAGGAAATGGAAGAAGTTCGTTTGTCTAAAAGAAGTATTGAAATGAACGAAAAACTGAAAAAGTTTGCTACATCATGAGAAAAACTCTGGAGGATGATCGAAACGAGTTTGAGTTGAAAACTATCTGTAAATTTACGAAGAAAAAAATAACGAATTTTAAGTGTAAATAAATTTTTGATTTATGATATATCAATCGTCTGTTTGAAAAAATTGGGCTCCAATTTTCAAAAATTATTGATAAATAAATTTTACCCTGTTTTTAACGTGTTATTGAAAAATTACTCTTCCTTCAATGGTGTTAATAAGGTTTGACTGTATTAAAACTTTAATAACTTAAAAAAATTGGTTCTACTTCGCCATGCACTTAAACATCTAACTGACTCGCTTAGTTTGATTAGTATTGCTAAACTTTTTGTCCAAGTAAATGACTAGCGCAAAAAAATTGTCAGCTTTTGATTACGATAAAAAAAATTTAATAAATCTTTTATGGATAAAAAATTTTATCCCCTCAAATACCTTCCTACGCCTCTGTTATTCTTTTTGCCTTTTTCGATTAGCAATTATAAAACTCGAGCTTTAACGTTTGAACTCAAATATTTGCAGCCCTTAATCAAAGATGTCCACCAACTATTGCATACCATGATTTACTGCTTTATTTTGAAAATTTGGCACAAAACTGGATAATACCTTTGATTTAATAAGATTTCCGATTTTTGGCAGAAACAAATTTTCAATTTATTTTCGAATGCTTTTTATATCCATAGGGAGATCAATTCGAAAACTTCATATTTTTCCTTGGATAATCTCTCTACTCTTTTATTATTTGTTCTATAATGTATACTCATTAGGGTGTCCCAAAAAAGTTAAGTTTTATTTTTGTTTTAGGTACATGTTAAATCAATTCTCTAGTCAATAATCAGAAATTGTGCCGAATATCATTCTTTTTAACGAGAGTTTTCTCACACCTCAAACGAGCCAAAAAAAATTTGAAAAATATATTTTCGACAAAAAACAAAATTTCCTGTTATAAACAATAAACAAACATAAAAAAAAACATCAAATTATTTTTCAAAAAAAAACAAAAATTACACAAAATAACTTTTTTTTTGGAGAAGCTATTGCTTTTCTGTTATACTCAATCGTTTGAAAAAGGGCTTGTTTGTCTTCTTCTTTTTTTGTAATAGAAGAATTAAAAGTTGTGACTAGCGAAACTACTCGCTCACACAAATCATTCACAATTTTTAAATGAGAGGTAACATCGTTAACGTCGCTGAATTCTTTTGACGCTGAAAATGGGGGAGAAATTTTTAACGAAAAGAAAAAAGACATGGATTGCTTGCTCAAAAGATCTTCAATTTGAACATTTTTGAATGAAATATCGTTTGCTTCAAAACGTCTCAGATTATATTTTGAAGGTTTCTTATTCAAAAGATTATTTAACAACAATTTCTTTTTCTCAGATGTGATAAGAGTGGAAAAAAAGGCTAGAGGTGAAAGGTATCTTAAACTTTTTCATGGCAGTTGTCGCTATTTTAGAATCAATTTTCTGATAGTCTTCAAGTGTACAAAGAAGATTAAGGTCATTAATTGGAGCATTCACAGCATGTGGAGAGTTAAACCAAGCTTCTACGTAAACTGAAACAATGAAAACGCATATTCTTCTCAGACTATTTTCTTCATATTGTGTTAAATCAAACAATGCTCGAAATAAAAATATTTTAAGACAGTATATACACTTTGCCATCCAGCGAGCTCTGTTGTAAGCTCCAGGTTGTTTTATTTTATAATTCATCTTTCCTAGAAACGCAAGGCTTAGTTTTAATAATTCTAAATAATCATGACGAGGTTGCTTTTTTTAAGTTCATTTTTCAAAAATTCCATAACTTCTAGTTTTTTTGTGAAACCCATAGATCAAAAGAATCTTGCTCAACTTGGGTTTCAAAAGATTTATAAGAATGAGCTGATATAGAAGACCATTTTAATTTAAATCCTTCGAAAATTCCAATAAAAGGACCCGTTGAAACAAAAAATGAATCAAAGACTGCAGATTGAACAAGCTCCTTTATTAACTCCAGAGTTTAAAGCGGTTGTATTAAAACACAATCCAGCAATCCATGGTAAGCAAGAAGGTTACTTTCAAAACTGTGTCAGCAATAATCTTAACTGATCCTTGAGACAACTCAGGAACTGCAAGAATTTTTTCAATATTTTTTCGGGATACGATGCCTTTCTGATTTTTTAATTGAAGAGTTCCTGAGTATTTTGGTGTCAAAATGTATAATTAAAGGAGTATTTGGACAAAAATTTTCCTTGATTATCTGAGCTAAAGAACTTCGAATTTTTTTTCTTGATCTGTTCATGGAAGAACTTGAAGTGGTAATTTGATTTAAATTAACGCCAGCAGATGACAAGGCTGGAGCAACAATATGCACGGCTTTTCGAATAGAAGTGTCTGTTCTGTCTAAAGCGGCTATAAACTCTTCATTATTTAGTATTTCCTTTTGTTTGTTTGTTTTTACGATTTTTGTCGGTGTCTTCCTAAAAGCTGAAGTTGATGGTGCACAAGATGGCTCATAATCTGCTTCATTTATGTCATTGTCAGAAGAAATTGAAGTATTTTTGCTTTCTAAAGCAACATCTCCAGAAGCTTTTTCTTCTAAACATTTTTTATAATATAAATTTCTCTTGTTTTTTCTTTTTATATTTTTAGAAAAATTTTTATCTTCTTCACCAATAAAAATATTTCTCCTTCCTCTTTGATCATTAAAAAAAGCTAAATCTTCTTTGTTTTTTATCAAAATTTTAGATTGTAGATGTGCGATGTCAAACAAACCATTCAATTCTTTATCAAAGTCTTTAAATTTTTTAGCATGTAAAGCAGATACACGCTTTTTATTTTTCATTAATGTTTCATGTTTTTCATAGATAAAACGTATTTTTTTGGTAATATAAGACTTGTCTGACGTCTTTAAACTTGCTATATTCCAAAGATTTATCGATTCATTTGCTACCATAATGTTAGATTCGTTAACATTTTTTTCAAATTTTTCAAATAAAAAAGTCTTTCTAAAACACATCTTTTAGTCGGAAGTTGCTTACAACTATGAAAGTCGGTTTCACGAATAATTCCAATTGCAAAGACAAACTTATTTTTTCTTGTTATTGCCATTATTTTAGATAACTAAAATATAAATATAATTTATAGCATTATAAAAATAAATTATAATTTTTTTTAGATTACACTCAATATTGTATTTATGTGAATAATTAAAAAAAGCCTACTTTTTTCTGTAATCATCATTTATATTGTAAAACTAAAATAACCTCCAGAGAAGAAAACATAAAAAACAAAAAAATTAAAAAAAAAACAACATTTAATTTTAAATTAAAATAGTTTTTTTTTGAAAATCAAAACAACAAATAAGAATAAAATTAAAAAATTTTATCTAAATTTTGTCTGGATTTATATTTCATGTGGGAGAACCAAACTAGAATGTGCGCGATCAAAAATCTGTAACTTTATTTTTTCCCATTGTGGCTTGGGACACCCTAATACTCATTAGTAATTGTAATAAATGAATTATTTATAAACAGTACACCACTAGTTTGCAAGTACACTTTACTTTAGTTTAAATTAGAGTAGTTTAGAGGTGAAAAGAAACGCGAATGAAGAATTACTTTAAAAAACAAATGTTGGATAATTTTTTCACAAAGAAGAATATTTTTAGGGAAAAAACACAGAAAAATAATGTTTTTCGATGTCATCCTTGGCCAACTTTTAATGCAAAACGACATATTGAAATGAATAAACCAATTACAGCATTTAGTTAAATTTTTGATTATTTCACATCGAAAAATACAAGATAATAATTTTGATTTATCTCTTCAAGAAATTGGACTTCAATATTAAATAGTGTAGGTCGTTAAGTAACTTGCAGTAGTTGAATCTTCGAGGTACTTTTAGTCGTTATAATTTTATCAACGCTTTAAGATACCTTGTGCTATCTTGTCTCAAGGAACAAGCTAATTGAACCAATTAAATATTATTACATCATATGTACATCTAACTCTCTTAGTGTTTTATATTTATGCTACGGAGACAGCATTAGAAAATATTTTAAGTGTTTTTGACGATTTTGTTTTAAAAGATTTGTCGAACACAATTATGAAAAAATAATTTGCCAAATGAAAAAGCGTGGGTCAAATTGTGCAAAAAGAAGACTTGCCGAGTAAGCAAATGAAATTCTAGTTAGTGTGCTCAGTTGCATAAACTAATTTTTGCTTCTAGTTAAACGTATGCGTCAATGTAAAATATTTTTTAATTAATACACTCGTATTAAATTATAAAACATAAATACATATTTTTATATAGAGATAGGCTGCATGCTGTAGACATGGTACTAGTTCAAAAAATTGTCGAATATCTCAATGAAAAAGTTTTACTTCCCAGTAAAGCTACTTCAAATTCACATGGATGCACAAATAATCAAAATCGCTTTTCACTGGTAAGCCTTTTTTTTCATTAATTCCTTGAAAGGCACAATTTTTTACCATGCTTTAACACTTAAAAGACCACCTAAATCGACTAAACGGTCATTTTTGGTCGCTCTTTTATTTTAGTACAAATGCTTTTTTATATAAAAATAAAATAAGATAAAACAAAAGGCTTACTTTTAGAAATATTCTTTTCAAAACAAAAAATAAATTTATCATCAAATTTTACATTAAAGATGATATACATTTTACATATTTGTTACTTTCTTTTCATCGTGCTTTCCACATCCAACTACTTTGCATTCTAAATTAAAAAAATCTACATTGTCTTTTTTTTAAGATGATTTGCTTATGCTTTCTCCACTTTTTTAATTTTCTTCAACATTTGATAGTTCCTTTATTAATATTTGTAAAAACTTTTTTCTTTATATTTTTTGTCACTTCTTTGTATAAAACCTAATCGCTAATAAAATAAAAAAATTCATTTTAAATACGCTCGAATCTGTCCAAACGTAGCCTTCTATACGATACTATTAGATGAGCCTTCTATACGCGTACACTTTTGTATTTTTCATCAATCACTTGTATACAGTGAATTGAAGACTCAGGGCGGATCTAGAAATTGGCATTATAGAGGGCGGGCAGATTTTACTAAACTAGAACTCAAATTTGAAGCATATAAATTTAAGCTTTACCAAAAATTTTAAGCTATTTGTATCTTATTTGGGGTAATAGTTTAATAAAAAACGAAAATTAACTTGTTATCATAAAACTTAGAGTATCATAATAATAATATATCAAAAAATTATAAGTTTATTACAAGAAAGTAACTAGATTAAGAACTAAGAGGATTAAGGAGCCTCATTCGTCTAGGACACTTTTTAGCATGCATATAAATAATGGTGTCAATATCCAATCGAATATCTCTGTGAACAAAAAGAAGAATGAGAGCATTAAAACGATCCTCATTCATTGAACTGCGAAGTGAATTGATGTGGTAAAACTTGATGTGTTTAAATAATAAATTTACAAAAAAAAATTGATAATATTATAAAAGTAATAAGTGTCACACTTAACTACGATTGAAACATAAAAAAACTTTTTAGGGCTTCTCACTTTAGACAAAGATTGAATCTAAAAAACAAGTTGCAGAAGCCATCATAATATTTGAGTTCTACGAAAAGAATTAGATCAAGAAAAATTTTCAAGCAACTGGCAATGTAATTTTAGGGGGGGGGGGGGGGGGGTACAGCGGTCCTCCGCCTTTAAATCTGCCAGTGAGACTGTATGCACTCAGGGGTGTTCATTATATAGTTGTTGACTATGAAAGGTTACCTTAGTTTACAATAATAAATTAAGGTTTTGAAAAATTATTCACTGTTTAGAAGTTATACTTGTTACTTTTACGTGCTGTAGAATACTTCTTTATATAGATATATATGTCTATTAATTGAGTGTATTAAATATTTTAATGATTTATTTTACTCACCTACCTCAATGTGTAACTGAAGATGTTTAAAAAATTTACTGATTAAAACTTGAATTTATTCACATGCCAGAGATGCTTCTCTTTAAAAAATTTCTAGAGTTAGGTTCTGGGAATTACATGTATAATATAAAAAATGTATTCTAACAAAATTCAAAGTTTTGAACAAGTAATTTCTTTAAAGATTTTTTAATCAAACTAAATTAATATTAAATAGATATTTTATAATCTCCAAATATGAAATATTAAGTTTCAAAAATCTAAAACTGATATATTTTTTTGAATTTCTAGAAATATTTCAATTCAATGAAAAAGTGTAGTTTAAGGGATGAAATGTCAAAGGATGAAGATGATATGTGCAAGAGCATTCAATTGTACTGCTCAAATCAAGTAAGCCTGTTTGTTAATCTGTCAAGTTAGAAAATTTACGAAGTTCCCTATTTTAGGTTCTGCCTTTGGATATGGATTTGCGAAGTGTTAAGCATTTCATTTGGAAGGATATAGGCGATTTGGTTTTATACTATAATATCCTCAAATGCAATGCATGATTATTTATACTCATCTTTTATTCATAAAACACGATTAACTTAATATTTTCTAATTTATATATCATTTTCAACTTTGTTTCATTTAAGTCTTCTTACATGAAAAACAATACAAAATTCAGCTTAGTTTTTTTTTTATAAAAATTCTATATTTGGATACTCCTCTTTGTCTAGTGAGTTTTTTAGTTCGGTTTGCATTTTTACAATATTTTTTTAAAATTCCAATCTAGTCTTTTTGTCGATTCAATTTAACATTATAATGAAAACAATAAATAATTCTTTTTTTACAAAAAAACGGGGTTATTTTTGTTTTTATCCCATTAATTCCCAATCTTCCCTTTTGGGAAAAAAAATATTTTCTTTTCGTCTGCGTTTTTTAGATATCGTCTGATTTCTATGGTACTTAATAGGTTAAGTTGCTTTGCGCTATCATCACTATTGTAAATATCACATGATTGAAAAAGATTCACAATGCATTTAATCTTGTGTTCATTCCAATATATGGACAACTTCTATGTTATCTTTAGCAAAAAAGTTTGCTTTATTATCAAAAGCATGTCTCCATCAAAGCGAGGATTAGGAAGAGGAAGAGATTTTTTTAGACGAAAGCGTCAACTTCATCAAATGTTATATTTTTCTTTAGTTTTCCTTAACTGCTTTGTAGATAGATTGATTCCTTATTTTTCAAAAAATGCCTCAACGTGCTTGCTCTTAATTTTCGCCTCATCTTTTTTCATTAAGGATTATCATTTTTTGATATGATTATATCATATTTTTCTTTATAAGATTAGGTAGATTTCTTTAAACAATAACCTAAATTTAGAAAAAGGTTTATCTTCTGCATTCTTAAAGCCTTAACTTTTCAATGTTAAAATATACAGTGTTAAAATTTTTCGATCAACGGGTTTCCTATAACTATTTGTTAACTTTGCCAACAATGGAAAATTTTATTTTTTCAACCATTTTTTTACTAATAAAAATACTCAAACACAAATTAAACATATACAATTAATACTTTCAAAACAAAATATTGAAAAATCGACTTCTATATTATTAGAAACTAATTGCTATACTATTTTCATTCTTTTTATTCAGGTAACCTAGAATCACGGGGTACCTTGATCTCTAAGAGGACATAAAATCATGAGGATCTACAATCCAATGTCTCGAGCGAAGCTGGAGACAAACAGCTTATCCTAGTGATATATACGATTAATGGTTAACAGTTAACATTGAAAACCTTTTGTGCTTATTATTTTTCTTCTAAAAACCAATTCACTAATAATATCGCAATTTTTTGATTAAAATTAAATCAAATTATTTATAGATAATCATGCAATATTAAAAACGAAACAATCTTTATTAAAAATTCAAGGCATCAAAGTTGACTCTTGCTACTATTATCCCTTAATCAATTCTCGGTGATTCCTTTAATCAAAGTTTTGTTATTTTTGATTATGATGTTTTTTAAAATATAAAATTCTATTCCTCAATTGTATTGTTGAAAAAAACATACATCTGTAAATTTTTACTGTAGAAATACAATAGTTTGTCGTGATTTAATAGAGAAAACACGAAATAAACTGCTTACATCAGAATATGGGCAGTTGTTACGTTGAGTATTTGAGGGTAAAATTTTATTATATTAACGAAAGTTGGTAGAGATCTTCAAACTTCTTGGCTCATTGATAGCCTTTTGTTGATGATAACAGTGAATTGGTAGAGATCTCTTCTTGGCTCATTGATAGCCTTTTGTTGATGATAACAGTGAATTGGTAGAGATCTTCAATCTTCTTGGCTCATCGATAGCCTTTTGTTGATGATAACAGTGAATTGGTAGAGATCTTCAATCTTCTTGGCTCATTGATAGCCTTTTGTTGATGATAACAGTGAATTGGTAGAGATCTTCAATCTTCTTGGCTCATTGATAGCCTTTTGTTGATGATAACAGTGAATTGGTAGAGATCTTCAATCTTCTTGGCTCATTGATAGCCTTATAACGGTGAATTGGCAGAGGTCTTCACTTTTCTCTGGCTCATTGATATAGCCTTTGTAGATGACGGTGAAGATCTAAAGAAGTGACGCCTCGCTTTCTTTAATTACATATATATAAGTATATGTTCTGTGCATTATGCAGGTATGTGAATGTGTGTGTGTGAGTACATTGAGGCTTAAAGGTGTAATAAATGTAATTGTGTCTTGGAGATTGAATATTAACAGTACATATTAGAGGATAGTGCGTACATTAATAGGTGTTAATTGAATGTCATTTGCATAAACATTTGAGGATAATGTTACAGCAGTGTCTTAGCTGAACTTGAGGTTGAAAGTTTCTTTCATAAAAGTCAGACAACTAACATAGTTTACTCTCGCCCATGAGTGAAAATTTTCTGTTTTGATGTGTGATAATCTAACTACTTTAATGATAAAAAGAAACATCATTTTTTAAAGATTAATTTCTTATAATTTATAGAATTCATTTTGGTATTCTTTATCATGGTCAATTTCCCATTTTCAGGCCATCATTAGAATTGATAAATATAAATTTTCGTATATATAGAATTCATTTTCCTAATCGTTATCATTGTCTATTTCGATGATCAAGACAAGACAATGACTACCTTTATCTATTTTTCCAATTTTTATTTTCCCCAGATTTTTTAATAAAAATATGAACCAAAATTTTGCAAAATTTAAATTACAGTTTTTCTATTAACATCTGTAGGATGAAAATAAAATTTCCTTTCTCAACTATACTATCTAAACTATGAGGATCTAAGTTGAACTTGAGCATAGATTTTTTTCTCATAAAGTCAGATAACAAAACTAGTTCACTCAAATACTAGAGTGAAAATTTCCGAGCTAATCTAATATACTTTAATGATTTTAAATAGAAAGGGATAATAAAAGTTCCTAAGTAAAGGTATACTTTTAAATATACTCTTAAAAACAAATTCACAAAACTGTGATTAACCATCTTAAGCATAATGCGAACATATAGCCTTACGGCTGAAAGTGTTTGATGTCTCCAACCAATCGTTAAACTACAATCTAACAACAATAAATTCCAAAATTTAAATAAAACTTATGTTATTGTTGTTTGTTGAATTGACGCAGCTTGTAAGTTGTCGAAACTTGTAAGCTGACACTTGACTTATCATAATAGTTTGAAGCCTTGGGGATCGAACCTCTTACCTTCAAGCTGAGAGGTACACCCTAACAACAATTGAGGCTAAAATAAAACTTAATTACTTTTTAAATAGTTAATTACTATTATTGATTTTTAATTTTTTAAAAAACAAAACTTATTTTACAGTTTTATTATATTTAAAACATTCTTATTTTTTATTTTTAAAAATTTTCCTTTCTCTTATATTTATGACTAGCAATAAAAGACCTAGAACCGAACCCAACTCACAACATGCACTATTTACAAACTCATTAGACCAATTCTTTAACAATTTCATTTCAACCACATCGCTGTCTGCTCAAGATCTAACACTTTTTAATCACCAAAATACATCATTTCATTACACTATCTCAAAACTTTTGAACAATCCACACCAAAGTCCATAAATTCAAAGCCAACTTATGCCAACATCTCATCAAATCACTCACCACACAACACTCAAGAATCTGCCACCTCACTAGTTATAACCACCTCCCCCACCAAATCCAAACAAACTAAATCTTTTTTAAAGCCAGATCTCACCATAAAAATAATATCCCCTACTTCCATAACCACTAGAAAAGAAAAAGCACCTCATCAACAAACTTCAATCAAAAATCTTGAAACCTCACAAATAACTACACGATCATCACACTCTGGCGCCATATACTTTCAATTCAATAACCCACAACAAAAAAAGTATGCACTAACACAACTCACCAAAAAAGGAATGATAGCAGAAAACATTACTACTCAAAACCCTAAACTCATCATCCGAAGCATTCCAAATAGCATACTACTCTTGAACTTTAGCAATATCATCTCTCAACAAAACCCAAACATCCATTCCATTTGCGTTCTAATCAACCTTACTTAATTAGGAAAACAAGGTCTATAATCTTACACTGCCATACTTGAACCATCCGACCCCCAAATTTTACCTTTCTTACTGACCAACTAAAAATCTTTCTCGACAACTACTTTTTCACCATACATATTTTCAAACCCAAACAATGCAATAACTACCTCAAATACGAACATACTTCCCTCAAATGCAATTTCACACAACCAAACTGCGCACACTGCGTGCACCATGGCGACGCTATCACTTCTTGCACACATACCTCAAACCAGGGTTGGGTTCAATTATAATTGTAATTGTGTAATTGAAAATTAATTACAACTAAAGTGTAATTGTAATTGAGAAAAAAATAGAGTGTAATTGAAATTATAATTGTAATTAAAGCCTCATAATTGGAAAATAATTGTAATTGAAACCCCAATTTTCAATTATTTTGACTATAAGAAGAGTATGTTGGAGGCGATATGAGAATCTTGAGTGTTCACTGATTTGTAAAACGTTGCTCGCTTCTCTCTCATTTTCGCTCGCTCTCTCTTTCTCACCCTTTAGCTAGTTTTTTGTTACTTTACATTGAACACATGTGGGACGTCACTGTAGTTTGACTCTCATTATTCATCAATTACAGATACAAAAATATAAAACTTGTCTTTGAAAACGGCAATAATCATTCATACATGAAAGAATTTATAGAAGAAATTCGTTGTAAATGAAACTTGTGCTTACATGCACCATATTTTCAACTCACTTGTAATTGATCTAATATAATGCTTGATGAATGACATCAACAGAAGATTTTCAAATTAGCTGACTCACCTGCTGCAAAAGAAAGTTACAGAGTTAGTCCCACTGAATAAAACAAGAACACTTCAACAAGTGACAGAAGCTCCTAAGAAAAAATGCAAACTCTTCAATTTCATGTCTACAAAGTCCATTGCGAAGGATTACACAAACTTTTCAAGCACATCGGCTGAGTGTCAGATAAAGTCTTATCTAAAAGAATCAAGAATTCCGGAGACAGCGACCCGCTTATTTTCTGGCAACAAAATAAATCTATTTATCCTGAGTTAAAAACGCTAGCTCTTCGCTATTTAGCTATTCCTGCATCATCTGCTCCTGTCGAACGAGTTTTTTCGATTGCTGGCAAAATTATAAAGTAAGACAGATGCCGTTTATCAGATTCGAGATTTGAGGAGCTAATGTTTCTAAGATCAAACATGCATATTGTATGAATCGATAAATTTTTTAAATATCAATTTCAAATTAATTACATTTTTTTGTTCTATAATAAATATATTTACTTATTTTTGTATAAATCGGAAGTTGTAATTGTAATTATAATTGAAAGAAAAATTAATTACATAATTGTAATTGAAAATTTTTTTTTAACATAATTGTAGTTTAAGGGTAGTAAATAAAAGTGTAATTGTAATTGAGAGTTATAATTGACCCCAACCCTGCCTCAAACACTTCAAAAATAACATGCTTTAATTGTCATCTTTCACACCTAGCTTCTTCCACACAATGCACCCACTACATTAATCATCTAAACCAGTGGTTCTTAACCTGGGGGTCGTGACCCCCTTAGGGGTAATTTTAAATTCTTAGAGGGGTAATGAAAACCGGATTAAAAATTGTTATTAGTTGTTTTGTGATAATGATAAAAGGTACATTCAAGCATTTTTTCTCTATGCAAAAACAGGATGTAAATTTCTTATAATAAATGTATTAGTAATTAGTCAGTATTTTTCTAATCCTCCATATGTAGTCGCCAAAACACATTTTTGTCATCTTACATTGCTTCTTTTCTTCATGCTTTTGCTCTATATAATTTTCCTAACACATATCACATACGGCTGTAATTTCTCTTTCCATTTTGACTTTATCAAATTACATCAATGATAAATAATTGTTTTATCATTGTTATTAGTTGAAATGAAATCATATTGCACATGCATACAACAATGATAATAATAAAAGAAAGAAGAGTATACTTTGAAGTTTTTTCATAACTTTGCTACGTAGTATTTTGAAGCGTTTGATTGTTGCAATAATTTCACCTATATTTTTCTCAGTTTTAATGTCTGCTAAAAAACGCGCATATAATGAAGCTTTTCTCAAATTTGGTTTTACAAGTATTATTCAAAACTCAGTTGTTAAACCCCAATGTGTTATTTGTAGTAAAGTTTTAAGCCATGAAAGTATGAAGCCAAGTAAATCGAAGCAACACTTCGAAACTGTTCATACCCAACACGCTTGTAAAAGTTTAAATTATTTTAAACAAAAAGAAACATCTTTAAGAGCAAGCCAGATAGATTCAACTGGGCACTTGGCTGTGCAAAGTAAAGCCGCTCTAAAAGCATCTTTTAAAATTCCATTGAACATTGCAAAAGCTAAGAAACCTCATACTATTGGTGAGGAATTGATAAAACCTTGTATCTTAGAAGCTGTTTCATCTGTTCTTGGACAAAAACAAGCAGAAGAATTAAAATCAATTTCTCTTTCAAATGACACTAACAGAAAGCGTATTTTTGATATGAGTGAAGATATACTAATACAAACAGTAAATGCAGTGAAGGCTAGTTCTTTTTATTCTTTGCAACTTGATGAGTCAACAGATGTTTCATCATGCTCCCAACTTTTGGTTTATGATCGATATTTTGAAGAACAAGCTTTAAAAGAAGAATACTTGTTTTCTGAGCCATTAAGTACCACAGCTCGTCGAGAAGACGTTTTCAAAATTCTTGAAAGCTTTTTAGCAAAACATAGTTTAAGGTGGAAAACGCTTGTTGGAGTATGTACTGACGGGGCTCCATCAATAATTGGCTATAAATCTAGGTTTAAAGCTCTCGTTAAAAAAACCGCACCCTACATCTCTTTCACTCACTGCATGATTCACCGCTATGCTTTAGCGATGAAAACTCTTCCGCCATCTCTTCGAGAAGTTTTGGATTTAGTTGTCAAGATTGTAAATCATATTAGAAAAAATGCTACAACTTCGAGAATTTTTAAAAATATGTGTGAAGAAATTGGTATGAATTTTTCAGTTCTTATTCTGCACACAGAAGTGCGTTGGCTCTCGTGAGGTAACGTATTAAATAGATTTTTTCACCTTTGAGAACCGCTATTAACATTATTAAAACAAGGGTCTTCTAAATCTAAAGAAAAATTTTTTTTAATTAAAATGAAGGATGAAGTTTTTCTATCCAAAGTTGCCTACATTGCAGATTTTTTTACTGAAATGAATTCAATAAGTACCTGTCTCAAAGGAAATCTTTCCTTTTCTCATATTATTTTAGATAAATTAGCAGGTTTTCAATCTAAAATCAATTTTTATCAAAATCAGATTAAAAATAATGAAATGAGCTTTTTTCCTCAAATGACTTCTTTTCTAAGTTCTTCAACCCAAAAAGAATGTACTTTTTGTGATGAAATATTAGCTCACCTTGCACATGTCAACCAGGCAATTAACGAATATTTTCCAAATATAAAGAATCGTTTTAATGATGCTTGGATATTTAGACCTTTTTCAGTGAGCGAAAGTGCAATTGAGAATAGTGATATCTCTGCTAAGATTGAGTTTCTCCAAATTCGAGAAAACATTCAACTTAAACTTGATTTCAACGAACAATCACTTGCAAAGTTTGGGGCAAAATTGGAAACTGTTTACCCCCTTCTTTCGAAACGTGCCATGCAATTTTTAGTACAGTCCCCTTCAACTTATCGCTGCGAGACAGGATTTTGTGCCATGATGAGCTTAAAAACAAGTTCATGTAATAAGCTTGTTATTGATGCCGACATGAGATGTTGCTTATCAAACATCGTGCCGTGTTTTGAAAATTTTTTATCTGATAAACAGTGCCAACCTTCTCATTAATATATATATTTAGTATTGTTTTTGAATAAATTTTTGTCTTTTTTATTTTTATTAAAGAACAAGAAAACATTTTTCTTACTGAAAAAGAAAGTTAGTGTGCATGTTGTGTGTGTGTGTTGTTATGCTAAAAATAGGTCATGGGTATTGAATATTTAAGTCAAAATAAAGAACTTAATAAAATATAATTGTTTATTTATAAAATCATTCAGTTAAAAAAGTTTTATTAAGAATTTGATGTTTTAACAAAACATATAGTAAAAATAAGTAAAAAAACTTGAAGGGGGTCACAGCAAATTTTTAATTTTTAAAGGGGGTCACAATGACAAAAAGGTTGAGAACCACTGATCTAAACCATAAACACTCCATATCAAATTTCATTTGCTGAATTTTCTTCACATTAATCTTAACCACTCCAAAACGGCATGGAACAAAAACACGTGTATACCCTCATCGCTATCAAACCATTACCATTGCTCACTCTATTCTCCACCATCCTCGGATCTTCCTATTTCTAACAACTTTGTACAAGCTTTCAATAAAATCACATCAGAGCTACCAAAAATCACCATATTATCATCTCTTCTGATCTGAAAGCAAGATTTTTCATTTGTGATACCAAAACTTACAGTCCAGGCACTCTCACTGAAAACTTTCTTGCCTCCAACAATTTAACTACAAGCGACAATAACAAACACCCATTATGAAACGAAATCAAAACAAACTCTATCAATCACACATCGATCTAACTATAACAACCTATCATTAGCTAATATCATTCACAACTGGCACATCTCCAATACTCATTCCGCATCTGACCATTGTTACACTACTTTTCAAGTTTACCTGCGACCTATTTAATCAAAACCTTTCTGTCCTCAATTTGGAAATCAAATTATTTGGATCTCATACTTTCAAAAACTTCAACTTATTCTAGTCATACCCTTCTCAATAATGAATCAACCACATACATCGAATCATCTGCAACATATTTCAATAAAACGATTACACCTTGCATCCAAGTATCTACTCCAAACACAATTCAAAAGGCAAACGCCTACTTTTGGAATTCTCAACTTACATCCCTCAAAAAAGATCTTCGAGCATCACTAAAACGATTAAGAAAATCATATACCCCTTCCTCTATCCAATCTTACTTCACCCTCAAACATAAATTCAAAAGCGCCATCACACAAGCTAAAAAACAATCCTGGATCAAGTTCTGCAACCAAACCCCTCAAATCCACAGGATCTAATAAACAAACTCAAAAACAATAAATCTCGAACCCCTATACTACAGCATCTTCTTCCAAACTCTAACACCACTAAACACCAACCCCTCTTTCTTAAACTCACTTATCTCCCCTGATACCAAGATTCAGATAATATCTTCAACACAATGATCAGAAAAACTGTTCATCATCATCTTACACATAACACAGTCCCATCCATCACAGATAAAGAGTTTCATCATAATCAATTATTAATTAAATTGTTTGTGGCGTTCGCACCCATCCTTTCGGATATCGTGGCCCGCCCGGAATGCTGAGTCCAAGTCTACCTGGACTTTCCATCCCACTAAAGGCCTACCGGCCCTTATTACAAAAGAATAGCTATACCTTGTTATATATATTATTTTACAAGAATTTATGTTACAATATATAAATACATCTGAGTGAACGATACAATCCTAACGCGAACGCTCACAATTGGGTAAACAAACTTATTGTCTAGTGATAGCTTGATTACTAACCACGTAGAATCGGGTCGCTAGATTTTTACGCCTAACCGTAAAAACCTTTGAATTCTTCAGAGGAAGAAAACCAGGGTAAAATACCGGCACGACGGAATGTATCTTGTTCCTAAATAAAAAAAATATGATTATAAAAGGTATATGCTACAAAAATAGAAGCGTTTGAAGGCATGCAATATCTTATATATTATTAATAAATAATATTTGATACATATAGGGGTTAAGAAAGATATACATAATTTAAGGCATGCTAGGTTAGGAACAATCTACCCCTGGAATTTGACTGAATCCCTAAATGTAGTCCCATATATGTTTTAAAATTGGAATGTATAGATGTATAGACGGTCCTACAAGCAGACTCCTACAGAGGCCAGATTACCGACTATGCCTAACCTAGCGCGTAAGATGAAACTGTTTTGGGACTTATACCTTGTGCCAATCCTAAATTTAAGTAGGCGGATCTAGAACTCAGAAAAAACAGAACTATATCGCAGAACGCAGAATTCCCTATTGCTTGGGGGCTATTGTATATGGGTAGTCACCTAGGATAATTTTTCTCTTTTTTTTTAGCATATACCCCCAAGAACGCTTCAGCATGGGTTTGCGTCAGCTCCCAAGCTTGGCATAATTGTGGGCAATGCTTGTGTGTCCTTAATTTTTCTATAAACTTTTTATTTAATTTCTCCAACCTTTTCTGGAACCAAGAAAAGGAGGTCCGGCTATGAGCAATAGTGAAAGGGTTGCCATAAACAGTCCTAAAAAGTTTATACACGAGGTCGTCTATTTTGTTGGTCCAAGTTAAGGGAAGGCATCCAAAAATGGAGTTACCGTAAGTCAATTTCGGCATTGTTAGGATTTTAATGACTTTGCCTACCGCCGTAGAATTGACTCCAAGGTCTTTAAGACATCCATATAGCGCTAGATCCTTCTTCCCCTTTTTAATCTTTTCGTGAGCTTCACGATGAAAACTAAATCCTGCATCCCAATTGATTCCTAGATATTTTAGGTGGCGAACTCGGGGAATATTCCCTATAGTTGGCGGGTTATTTTTGGGACAATTAGCGCCAAAGATGATGAACTTGCATTTAGAGTAATTCACCTTAAGGTTCCATCCAGTGAAATACCCCCCTAATATGGTATTTACGTCCGTAAGGTGTTTGTAAATACGCGGAACACGCTTAGTGGAGTAATATACACATATGTCGTCTGCGAAACTGATTATCCTAGCATAGATAGACTTATTGAAAGAGTCCCTAATATCAGATATGTAGATGTTGAACAGAAGAGGGCTTAGAGGTGAACCTTGGGGGACCCCGCGGCCTAGGCTTATTCTCCTTGAAAATTTGTTATTTATTCTGATCTGGAATGAGCGTCGAGAAAGGAAACTGTGAACTACCTTGAAGATACATGATGGCACAAACATGCTACTAAGTTTGAACAGCAAACCCTCATGCCAAACCGTATCAAAAGCCTTCTCCAGGTCGTAAGATATCATCCCTTCGTAGAGGCCATCATTTAAGCTTTTTGCAACATCCATGATGCAAGGTAAGCAGAGCATGATTTGTTGACAAACCTTTTTTAAATCCAAACTGTTCTTCTGGGATAATTGCATGTTCCTTGCACCAAGCATCGAGTACTCAAAAAATTAATTTGTCATACACTTTGCTAGGGCAAGGGAGAAGACTGATAGGCCGTAGGTCACTCGCTTTGCCGCTTTTCTTGCCGGCCTTTGGCACACAAATAAGTATAGCCCTTTTATAGCAGTCTGGGTAAAACCCATCTTTTATAAAAGAGTTATATATTGCCAGCAAGACGTCCCTAAACCTAGGGGAAAGATTCTTGATGAATAGATTACTAACTTCATCCCATCCCGCCGCTTTCCTAGCTTTAAGCTTTTTAATGATTTGAACCAGGTCCTCTAGGATGAAGTTAGTGTCGTTCGTCGCAGGTAAACGCCTAAAAATCTCAATTTCAGAATTAAAATTTTTCGGACCTGGCTTTCTCCTATACACATCTTCGTAATAATCAGCAAGCAGTGCACATTTATCTTCCGCCTCAATGGCTGTTCGGTTATTCCAAGTGACCGACGTTGGACCTTTGCAGCCAGGCTTCAGCCCTCTAACCAGGTTCCAGAACTTCGAAGAGCCCTGTAGCGGGTTAGAGGCTTTTGTGATGCTTGTAACTTTCCTAGATGTGGTTTCGCCGAGCTTTTTCCTAATAAGTTTTTGTAATCGATTGATGAGATTCTTTGTCTCGGCGTCCCTAGTGTGAATGTATTTTCTATAGAGAGCTCGTTTTTCTTTGATGAGTAATACGAGATTCTTCAGAATTGGATTTTCGTATTTTCTAACCTCCTTTAAGGGAACTACCTCTCGTGCCGCAGAGAGAATAGCATTGTTAACACACTCCGCAAGTTCCTCAGGAGGTTTTACTCCTATGCACATCATGACCCGCGGGGCTGAATCATTTAGTAGCGACCTAAACCTATCCCAGTTGGCTTGGCTGAAGACCCACCTCTTCACTAAATTTCCCTTATCAGCCGTGAATTGTGGACCTAAAGAAACTGTGACCAACAAGGGCTTGTGGTCAGATACACAGCTGTCCTGGATAACCACTATTGAAGCTAGAAGTGGTCTTAGATTAAAAGACATCATTGCAAGGTCTAACACATTCTTTTCACGAGTCGGTGTTGGATCGTTAGCGATAAACGCATACGAGTCCTCCACCAACTTGAGTAAGTCGGTGCCAGCCGCGCTATTGGTTTCACTGAACAGTCTAGTGTGGTGAGCGTTTAGGTCGCCTAGTAGTAGCACCTTATCGGAGGAACGAAGATATTTTTCAATAAATTCGTAGTCCAACAGAGGGTTACTAGGCGGGTTGTAACAACCCAGCACAACTAAATGTCCAGCTCTGCCAAGATCAAGCTTCAGGGCCATTGAGTCCCCAGAGTCACTTATTGTGAAGCTGGAAACCTTTAACCCCTCTCACACACCCATCGCTAGACCTCGCGAGTGGCTTGTTCCAGGATGCACAAATGTCCTATATCCGAGGATGCGGATGGAATATTTGGCTTGAGATTTGACTTCGTTCAGAGAGAAGACGTCTATGCTATGTTCGGCCAGAAGCTCAATTAGAGCGCTACGTTTCTTAGCCAAGCCATTAATGTTGAAATGGAAAAATTTGAGCATGACAGATTGACATTACACTATCTTAATTACTGGCACTCTAGCAGAAGATCTGCAGCCACTGCGCTCACCATTTTTTCCAGTTGTTCTTTGAACACTGGGGATTTAAAAATGGAAGGCGCTATTTTCATAATGGCTTCCTCAGAGAAGGAAAGCTCATTTGATAATGGTGCCTTAGGTAAGATAGTATGTTTCATCATACTATTAATAACCTCACATCTAAATCTTCTTCTAGCCTTGTTTACATATCATCAAAACACATAAAAAAAAAAGCTTATCACATTTTAAAACCTCACCTCCTCAACATATACATTTGCATACCTCCAGAACAGAAACATTGAACTCGCATTAACTCGACTCTAACTCTTTCTAGAACACAACAACATCGCGACAACCACATTTCTAGACATCGACAATGCGTTTAACACTGCATTGCCCCCCTGCGATCCTCCACAATCTTATTGAAAATAAATATGAACTTTATATAATCAAATTCATTCAAAGCTACCCTCTCTTTCTACACCACAAGGGGCTTTGTGACATCTTATGGCTCATACTCATCAATCCATTCTTATCATACATAAATTCGAACTCACACTTTCCTCAATGTTATTCTGATGATATTCTCTTTAGATTTACCAACACAAACATCACCAATGCTACTAACCTCTTAAACCAAATCGATACACTTGCACCAAAATAGAAAATACATTTTAACACATCCAAGCCCAATATAACTTTACACGCAAAAGAATCTCACCAAAACATCTTTACAAAAATTCATCTAATCTCATCACACCAGTCATTAATCTAAAATATTTTGGCATTACTTTTCAATCCAACCTAAAATTCTCTCTGCATCTATAGAATGTACTCTCCAAACTCACGTCTACAATCTTCTAATTCAAAAGACATACAAATGGGGTGCCCACCCAAAAATTCCCAAATATATATATATACTCTTCTATTGTCTTACCTATTATCCAATACGGCATTCTGTCATGGGGTCACACTCTAAAAGTACAAAATACCAGAACCCTCATAAACAAAATTCACCGCACCTGCCTCCTCACGATTACAAACGCCTACCACACTACCTCAACTTCTAAGCTCGAACTTCTCACTCACACTCTAAATTACAATTAACAATTGTAAATCATTACTCCAAAACTTTCAAAGCATTACCTCTATCCATTACTTCACCACGCTATACACACACTTCTCATCTAAAATGCTTTCATATTTTGCCACCATCTACAACAAATACATTCCACATCTTACCCACCACTCTATATAACTTGAAATCCATCCTAGCTCTCTTATTCATCCTTCCAAAATTACGCCCTACAACCTGGTCTAATGCAAGCACAAAAACATCACTATCAACTGCCTCAGATCCCACTCTTACAAAACACTTATTTATTTTTACCGACGGTTCCAAAACTGCATTCCATGCTTCAGCTGCCTACGCATTATTCATCACCAATTCTCTAACTCCTTTTACATCTAGATTCTTACATACTGACTCCAATACCTCATCATACGAAACAGAAACTCTTGTGCTGTAATCACCTCATAGACAACCTTCAAATCTACGGCCTCAACTTTAATCAAATACACTTTTACACCGATGCCCAAAACATCATCAACGAGCTAAATCTTAATCACAAAATCCTTAATCTTCTTACAGCTTAGCCACAAAACTTATCCAACTTTCCAATTATTTCAAAATAACAATCTATTGGTCTCCCGCACACTCCATTTGCACTGAAAACAATAGCGTTGACAGACCGGTCCTGGCAAAATGAGCTGACAGAAAAGCTTACAAGAAAAACTTTAATAACTTTTAAAATAATCAATGAATTGACTTGAAATTTTAAATACTAATAAAACATGATAAAATATATCATTTTGTAAAGTTACATAAGAATCTAACCAATAGATTTGATATTATGATCACTCAAAATTCAGAAATTTTTCAGGTAGCCATTTTTATGGTAAAATAAGCTGACAGAATCAACAGCCATTTTATCGGTTTTTTAAAAATGGAGATTTTCGTAATTATCTTATTCCTTTGATTTTCAAATTTAGTTTCAAATTTCATTTCATTTCAAATGTGTTTTTAATTCAAATGTTATAATTTTATAACTACTTTTAGACATGACACAATGGTTATCTTGTAGACCATAATTTCGAAGATTAAGAATTGTAATGATTATTACTTTGTATCAATAAATAACATCGGTGTTTTTGAAATTTAACTCTTTAACCGGATCTTCCCTTTCTAACTTTCACAACCAGTTCATCCAAGCTGGGATTGACAATCTCAATTGCAGATTTGATTCGAAGTTGTTGAATGACTGTGTGCACTTGGATCCCAGAAATTGGTCGAAAAAGTAAGAATAATTGGTAACTTATGGAGACACGGAAGTGATGGATGTGGCTCGATTTTTCAAACAAGATGTGATGTCCACTGTATCTGCCTTTCGAGATTTCAAATGTGGATATATATCAACTGACTATGAAAACTTTTTACAAGTTATTAATATATTCTCTGTTTCCACGACTCAATGGACCCCCTATTTCACGTGTAGATTTTACAAAATTCGTACACTTGGTTAAAAAACCATCGATCAGCAATCAGCCAGGATCGAAAGATAGATGATGTGTGTACAGTGGCGGATCGAGAAATTTCTTATAGGGGGCAGAAATCTATTAAATTTTTTTCCAATTTTGCTAAAAGTCTTCAGAGAATACGACAGCTGTATTATGTTTTTTAGAATCACTAATTACCTATGTTTTCATATTTATAACATTATTTTGCCATGAATAAATTGCAAAATTTTATTTTTTATACATGTAAGTGTATACATTATTAAGGGTAATTTTCGAAGCCATTTTTCATAGCGGGGGGCCTAGGCCCATGAGGCCTCCCCCTTTGGATCCTCCACTGTGTGTGGGCCGTATCTTCAGCACCTACTTTTTTCAACAAAGTGAATTTCGAAGAATTTTTCAATTTCGCTTTTTTATGTTAAAATAAAGATTAAAATTGTTGTATTGTAAATTGTAATTCATTCTAACAAGTAAGTAGGGCATTCAATAATATAGCCTAACTCTTGTAGTTTCAGTGTTTGTCATGACCCATATTCATAAGAATTCTCACTGACACTTTTTTGATATATAGAACGTATGGTATCCATTTCAAAATATAGGCAGTGTAGTAGCATGTAGCTTTAGACATGCATACAAGCACAGATCTTTTTTGTAGAAGTAGACCTCATGGGACGTTTCCTACAACGTTTATATGTTTCTATGTAAGGGGTGACTCCACACAGCAGAGCATTCCGCCCCCCTCCCCCCCCCCCCCCCAGTGAAAATTTTCTACTTCGCACCCTGAACTAATGAAGTTCCCATATAAACCCATTCTTTGAGGTTCCCATATAAAATTTAAATGAAATTTTCATTCTTTCAGTTTGTTTTTTTCTAAGCCAAAACTTTTTTTCATTTTTGCTAAACATTTGATAATTTAATATCTCTAAAACTTTTCACTCAGTTTAACTTCGATAAATAAGTCGATAATTTATTTTAACGCATCTCCCTATCGTGCTTTATATTTCTCCTGTTTTTAAATGCACAGCATTAGAATTAGCCCCCCCCCCCTTTTTTCCCGCTTGTTAAGGGGCGTCATATATACTATACCAGGTGTACTATATTAACAGGTGGTGTATTAACGTATCTATATCATTAATGGTGTTGAGGTGTAAGTTCTTTGCATGTAGGTATTTTAAACCGTCAATTGTCGAGTAACAGCTATCTTAGAACTGAGGCAAACAACTGTCTAGTCAAAGGATGTCTAACCCACGGGTCGCGCTGCTGCCGGATTGAAAATTGTTAAAAAAATTTTAAAAGGCCTAAATAAATCTTATTTTCTTCTTTATTTCTAATTTTCGTAGAACTTTCAAAATTTTTAAAATTAAATTAAAAAACTTTGAGCTAGAATTTTTTTTAAATTTATTGTATCTATTTTTAACTGTAGTTATCGTGCAAAAATGAACATTTTTGAAAATTTTTAGGAGAAGATTTTGTTTAATAATCTAACTAGGTATTCACTTTTCAAAAGACTTTAAAATGTTTTTCATCATAAATATTTTGGAATACAAAATTGATTAATATTTTTAGATATTAAATTAAATGGAAAGCAAAAAAGGAAAACATCTATTGCAAATAGAAAATTCAATAAAGATTGGACTGAGAAATATTTTGTTCACGAAGTTAATGACAAAATTTTTTGTTTTATATGCAGAGAAAAATTTCTTGTGGAAAAAGAAACTAGAAGCCACAAACTTGAAAAATATAAAAAAGAAATTGCTTGTCAACAAAAAGCTTTGTTAAAATCAGTAGTTAATTTAGATGGGGGTTTGAAGAGCTATTTGATAGCTCAAAACTTGCAAAAAAAGAAAAACCTATGGTTGATGGGGAACTAATAAAGGACCGTCTTTTAATTGCTTTAAAGAGTACTGCCTTCAAAAAACAAACTTAATAAATGAAATAAATTTATCTCATTACACTATTGCTCGGAGAATTGATGATCTATCTGACAACGTTTAAAAACAACTAAAAAAATCTTGTTGAATTGCAACGTTTTTATAGCTTGACTCTCGATTGGAACAAAATTGTTTGAGTCACAACTGACGCTACTCCATCTATGATTGGAATTAATAATGGTTTTGTTGCAAATTTCAAAAAAAATATCAATGAAAATATTACAAGTTATCATTACATCATAATCAACAACTTTTTGCACAAAAGTTAAAACTAGATAATATGATGATAGATTTAGTTAAAACGGTTAATTATCTGAGATCCCATGGTTTGGCTCATAGAGAGTTTAAAATTATTTGAATGAAATTGGATGCGAGCACGAAGAGAGAGCTTATTTTACCAAAGTGAAATGGCTGAGTAGATCTTCAGTTTTGAAGAGATTTACTTCATTAATTCCCGAAATTAAATCATTTATGGAATCTAAAAAGCAAAATGTATTGTTTTTGGAAAATGACGAATGGTTGAATGAGTTGGCCTTTCTGACTGATATTACTGGGATGCTTTCTAATCGACATTTTCAATTACAAGGAAGAAATCAGATTTTGTCAGACATGTTAGAAAGAGTTAAAAGTTTCAAAAACAAAATAAAACTTTTTATAGTCCAATTCAAAGATAATAACTTTGTTCATTTTGAAGAAGTTTTCAAGAGAACTCAAAAAAAAAGTTTGAAGACAGAGAAATATATTGAACTTCTTTAAAATTTAGAGTTTGATTTAATGTTCAAAGATTTTGATAATAACAACCAAAACTTAGAGATTTTTGTTGATCCTTTTAGCGTTGACTACAAAAAAGTTGAAAGTAATTTACAACTTGAATTGAATGATTTACAATCAAGAGAAACATACAAAAAAATCATAAAGAGGAAAGGCTCGAACCATTTTATCAAAAGCTTATTTCAATGCAAGAATTTGTGAAAATGCCATGAAATATTTTTCGATGTGGTCCATCACGTATTGTTGTGAGCAGATGTTTTCATTGATGAAAAATATCAAAACAAGTGAAAGGAATCCTTTTTGCTCGACGCTCATCTGAAAAACATTTTGAGATTGCAAAACATCAAGACTGAAGTTAATGCTGATGATGTTATAAAAAGCAAGCAGATCAGAAATCACACTAACATATTTTTCAAAAATTCTGCATTTTTAAATAAATTTTCATATAGTTTTAATTTCTGTTAAAATCATAGTGATATAGTAGTTGTATTTTTTTTTTGAATTCTAAGTTTGGCTCGAATGACTTTCAAAAGTTTGGGGTTTGGCCCGATATGAATAAAGAAGGTTGGACATCCCTGGCATAGTCTAATTAAATATTATGATTACCGTGTAACAGTGTCGACGTAAGGTAAATTCTGCCCAATTCTCCGAATGTCAAACTGAAGAGATATAAGCTAGCCCAAGTAAACATCAGGAGTAACTATGCCTCTTCTTGGTGGTCTTGTGCGTTATCTGTAAGCAGAATTTGTAGTCAATCTTCACATCTTTACCGATTTATGTCACTCTGCACTTGCTCTCTCTGACGTTAACTAAATTGCTGTAAAAATGTGGAGTTTCTGTCTCTTCAATGAGCTAACAAAAGACATTACCCGCCTAAGTTGAACAATGTGCTATTGTAGTAAACCAGCATTATTAGCCATCATCAGATCTCTAGTGATTTATCACACTCACAATTCGGAAAATGATCTCAAAACTATCTGATTTATATGTTTTAAGGATTGAAATGTAACAGTTTACAGAGTATATAAAAAAAGAAGCATACTCTTGAACCGAAAAATTTCTCTTGACTGCTTTTGTGAATTTACTTTACTTCTAGAAAAAGGAAAATTAGCAAGCAAACGAAAAGATCACTACTATTGGCATCTATATTGAAAGAATTAACATGCATTTGCTTTGTAAAAATATTATCAATTCACGTTTTAGATTTATTGGAAGTAGCAAAATTAGTGAGCATGAAATTGAAAATTAAAAGCTTGCTTCTTTTTATAAATATATATTCAAAATATTTACAGCCGGTCCTCGCTGCGAAGACCACGTTGTTAAGCGATTTCGATGCTAAACGGGGACCCATCAAGAGAGATGCATGTATGAACTGAACATATAAACAAAGATTTAGGAGGAGACAAAGTGTTGAATTTTGACATGGGCTGTCATATTTAAATTATTTTGTCAGGTTTGACTAATTTTTTATAAAAAAAAAAGAGGAATATAACCAGTAAACACAGCCTACTTGAAAATGGGCATATATGTGTAAAATGCCATACACGGTAAACTTCATCACCTCCCTATACTTTCTATTAAACGTAATTCTCTAATTCAAAAAACCATGCTTGATCCTTTTTTGGGATAAATCAATTTTTTGAAAGTTTTGAATAATTTTCATTAAAAAATGACACCACTGAATTACGCATGCTTAAAAATGGGTATATATGTGTAAAAAACTTTATATTATTACTTAAATAAAAAGTTTCTTTTTTAAGTTGAGCTGTCATATATAAATCAATGCTTTGATAACTTTAATTGATTTTTATAAAAAAAAAATGAATATCATCGCTGAATTCAGCATGCTTGAAAATGGGTGTATATGTGTAAAAAAACATTATATAATTATTTGGATAAAAAGTTTCTTTTTGAGATGAGCTGTTACATTTAGATCAATTTTTTGACATGTTTGATTAATTTTCATAAAAAAATGAATGTCACCACTGAATACAGCATATTTGAAAATGGATGTGTAAAAAACATTATATAATTATTTAGATAAAAAGTTTCTTTTTGAGATGAGCTGTCACATTTAGATCAATTTTTTGACAGGTTTGAATGATTTTCATAAAAAATGAATATCACCACTGAATTCAGCATATTTGAAAATGGGTATACAATTGTAAAAACTTTATATACTTATTTAGATAAAAAGTTTCTTTTTGAGATGGGCTGTTACATTTAGATCAATTTTTTGAAAGGTTTGATTGATTTTCATAAAAAATGAATATCACCACTGAATTCAGCATATTTGAAAATGGGTATACATGTGTAAAAAACTTTATATAATTATTTAGATAAAAAGTTCCTTTTTGAGATGAGCTGTCACATTTAAATCAATTTTTTGACAGGTTTGATTGATTTTCATAAAAAAAATGAATATCACCACTGAATTCAGCATATTTGAAAATGGGTATACATGTGTAAAAAACATTATATAATTATTTAGATAAAAAGTTTTTCATTGAGTGTATATTAATACTCTTGTAGTTTAATAACTGCATTTTTCCTTTAAATCATAGTATTTTTGATGGACTTTTATCATTCTCACTCGATATTATTTTGGCAATTCATTCTCTTTGCCGTATAGCAGGTAATAACGATTTTATTGGATTTCACTTAAATATTAAATTTCTTTTATATTAATTGATATAAAATTGGTGTATAATGAATCTACACTGTACATGTGCATAAATAAAATTACAGTTATATTTTATTCATGGTAGCAAAAAATAAAAACACAAACTTGATATATTTTTTTAGTTACCCAAAGCAGGGGCGCACATCCAAGGGGCGAGAGGCGGTCCAATGTGTTTTCAGGGGGGCGAAAATGACCTTCACCCCCAATAATTTTCTATAAGTAAGAGTTGTTGCTTGTTATAAAAGGTCATCAGACATTTCGCCACATTATTTTCATAAGAGAGTTCGTTTCATGGACAATTCGCCCTATTATTTTCATAAGACAGTTTGTTCCATGGACAATTCGCACCATTATTTTCATAAGACAGTTCGTTCCATGGATATTTCGCCCCATTATTTTCATAAGACTGTTCGTTCCATGGACATTTCGCCCTATTATTTTCATAAGACATTTTGTCTCATGGACAATTCGCCCATGACCAATTCCCAATCTTGCCATAGACAATTTACTCTATTTATGCAGATCAATTAGTACTATTGTTTTAATAAAACCGTTTTTTACTCTTTTTTGATGAGACTATTTTTAATAAAACGGTATGGCATATTAACGTTTTGCCTAATATTACAACTCATCTCAATAAAAATAGCTATATTTTATTTTTTTTAGTTTTTTGAAAGGCAGTTCTTTTATAAATGAAACAAATATATAAAATTTTTAAAAATAAAAATTAATATCTTGTAATTTTAATATTATCGTAATTATCGTTTTTTTCAATTTCATCATCCAAAATTTTAAATTATTTAAAAGTGATAAAAAAATTAAGAGATAAAATGATTAATTTGAAATAATTTTGGGCGAATTATCTATGGGGCGAAATGTCTGTAGACCTTATAAAACATATATGATGATCTCATTATAGAATGTAATGATCATTCGAATACATGATAATGTAAGATAAGAGAATAAAAGAAGGAATGTAGACTTTCGAATCAATCAAACATCATGCCAAGCTGCTCTGAAATTCCTATCAAACATATTTTACAGACGATGCCAGGGTGTCTACCAACTTTAAAAACCTCTTGAATTCAAAGAACACCTCTTAAAAACCTGTAAAACCTTGAAAACCTCTTAAATTTTACTGATGTCAAAGAACTGATGTTAGAAAAAAACTGATAAATAAAATTTTAATATCAAAAATGACTGTGTTTTTCAATGGTGCTTTATGACCTTGTCATTTAGAGGTTTTACTGCTAGTGTCAATCAAATTTGCGGTTTATGTCTGAAAACTATATCCCAAAATATTCTCTCTAATTTTACATGAAATATATGTTTTTATACCAATTCGACCATGATAATTTTAATTTCTGAAATTATTTTTTGCATTTAGAGGTTTTAAATGTCTGAAAGTGTCAATCAAATGTTCGATTTACGTCTAATGTCTACAGAAATATTTTTGAAATTTAAATAAAATCTGTTTTAATGCCAAATGGAAGATGCTGGTTTCATTTTTGGACTCAGGTTTAGCATTTATGGTTTTAAAATATCTGAAAGCTTCAATCAGATTTGCGGTTTACTTCTAGATACTGTCTTCAATAATATTTTCAAAAAAATAAAATATCTGTTTTATACCAAATCAACTATGCTTATTTCTGTACTGGATGGATAATACGGTTAAAAAATATCTCAAAGTGGCAATTGAATTAGTAATGTATGCGTGAAAATCAGTTCTGTAAAAAATTTTCAAAAAATGGCTGCATATTAGGTATATAGTAAAAATATACTTTTTTTTTGTATATTTTGGCTTATAATACTTTCTACAATCATCTTGAGTATGAAATATTTATTAAAAAAAACAAACAAAACGTATTATAAAATCGTTTGAAAATTTGTATGAGAGAAGGAACCGAGTTAAAAACTAATTTAAAAGAGAACATGTGATCAAAAAAATTATTTAAAAAATATGTATCTTGACTAAATGGAAGATCTACCATGTTCTAATGAACTAGGAAGTGGTTTAATTATATAATATTAGGTGCTTCAAAAAAGATTTTGACTGTGAAAAAGAAGTTCCTCTTTTACAAATGAAAAATATTTAAAACGATAGCTTATCATATAGGATTACAATTAATATTTAGCTAAGATGGGTAGGAAATCTGAAAATTTAGAATAGGGCAGATTTATCAAAAATGGCACAGATGCCAATATGTGAGAATTTAGTGACTATCAAGATATTTTTAATTTAAATTGAATTTGTCCATCTTTTTCCTTTTGCGTAAGAGAAATAATTTTTTTAGATGAAGAACGTGGACAACTTTTTGTAATTGAACAATGAACATCACGAATGATTCATCAGAAAAAACCTTTGAAATGAGATTGGTTAACAAATATTCAGGCCTGATAATAAAATACACGATACTGATTAAAAAGTCAAAGATCATCAAGAAGATTCTTTAATCAGAATGCTTTGAGAGATGAAAAAAGTAATTTTATCATTATAAAAAAATTTTCGAACACACATTGAAGAATATAAATTTCTAATGAAAAAAGAGCTACCAAGAAAGGATCATCATGGAATGAATAGCAAAATTACATACTGTAAATTATAATATACTACAAGTCGATAACGAATTTGTAGCCAAAAAGATGGAGGTCCTATCGAGTTACATAAGTTACTGTATAATGAAATATTTTGAGTGAATTATCGATTTTTTTGAAAGGTTTTATTGATTTCATAAAAAATGACATCACCATTAAATTCTACATACTTGAAATGTATAAAAAATTTTTATAAGAATAAAAATTTTAATTTTGACATGGGCTGTCATATTTAAATTATTTTGTCAGGTTTGACTAATTTTTTATAAAAAAAAAGAGGAATATAACCAGTAAACACAGCCTACTTGAAAATGGGCATATATGTGTAAAATGCCATACACGGTAAACTTCATCACCTCCCTATACTTTCTATTAAACGTAATTCTCTAATTCAAAAAACCATGCTTGATCCTTTTTTGGGATAAATCAATTTTTTGAAAGTTTTGAATAATTTTCATTAAAAAATGACACCACTGAATTACGCATGCTTAAAAATGGGTATATATGTGTAAAAAACTTTATATTATTACTTAAATAAAAAGTTTCTTTTTTAAGTTGAGCTGTCATATATAAATCAATGCTTTGATAACTTTAATTGATTTTTATAAAAAAAAAATGAATATCACCGCTGAATTCAGCATGCTTGAAAATGGGTGTATATGTGTAAAAAAACATTATATAATTATTTGGATAAAAAGTTTCTTTTTGAGATGGGCTGTTACATTTAGATCAATTTTTTGACAGGTTTGATTAATTTTCATAAAAAAATGAATGTCACCACTGAATACAGCATATTTGAAAATGGATGTGTAAAAAACATTATATAATTATTTAGATAAAAAGTTTCTTTTTGAGATGAGCTGTCACATTTAGATCAATTTTTTGACAGGTTTGAATGATTTTCATAAAAAATGAATATCACCACTGAATTCAGCATATTTGAAAATGGGTATACAATTGTAAAAAACTTTATATACTTATTTAGATAAAAAGTTTCTTTTTGAGATGGGCTGTTACATTTAGATCAATTTTTTGAAAGGTTTGATTGATTTTCATAAAAAATGAATATCACCACTGAATTCAGCATATTTGAAAATGGGTATACATGTGTAAAAAACTTTATATAATTATTTAGATAAAAAGTTCCTTTTGAGATGAGCTGTCACATTTAAATCAATTTTTTGACAGGTTTGATTGATTTTCATAAAAAAAATGAATATCACCACTGAATTCAGCATATTTGAAAATGGGTATACATGTGTAAAAAACATTATATAATTATTTAGATAAAAAGTTTCTTTTTGAGATGAGCTGTCACATTTAGATCAATTTTTTGACAGGTTTGGATGATTTTCATAAAAAATGAATATCACCACTGAATTCAGCATATTTGAAAATGGGTATACAATTGTAAAAAACTTTATATACTTATTTAGATAAAAAGTTTCTTTTTGAGATGGGCTGTTACATTTAGATCAATTTTTTGACAGGTTTGATTGATTTTCATAAAAAATGAATATCACCACTGAATTCAGCATATTTGAAAATGGGTATACATGTGTAAAAAACTTTATATAATTATTTAGATAAAAAGTTCCTTTTTGAGATGAGCTGTCACATTTAAATCAATTTTTTGACAGGTTTGATTGATTTTCATAAAAAAAATGAATATCACCACTGAATTCAGCATATTTGAAAATGGGTATACATGTGTAAAAAACATTATATAATTATTTAGATAAAAAGTTTCTTTTTGAGATGAGCTGTCACATTTAGATCAATTTTTTGACAGGTTTGGATGATTTTCATAAAAAATGAATATCACCACTGAATTCAGCATATTTGAAAATGGGTATACAATTGTAAAAAACTTTATATACTTATTTAGATAAAAAGTTTCTTTTTGAGATGGGCTGTTACATTTAGATCAATTTTTTAACAGGTTTGATTGATTTTCATAAAAAAATGAATATCACCACTGAATTCAGCATATTTGAAAATGGGTATACATGTGTAAAAAACTTTATATAATTATTTAGATAAAAAGTTCCTTTTTGAGATGAGCTGTCACATTTAAATCAATTTTTTGACAGGTTTGATTGATTTTCATAAAAAATGAATATCGCCACTGAATTTAGCATATTTGAAAATGGGTATACATGTGTAAAAAACTTTATATACTTATTTAGATAAAAAGTTTCTTTTTGAGATGGGCTGTTACATTTACATCAATTTTTTGACAGGTTTGATTGATTTTCATAAAAAAAATGAATATCACCACTGAATTCAGCATATTTGAAAATGGGTATACATGTGTAAAAAACTTTATATAATTATTTAGATAAAAAGTTCCTTTTTGAGATGAGCTGTCACGTTTAAATCAATTTTTTGACAGGTTTGATTGATTTTCATAAAAAATGAATATCGCCACTGAATTTAGCATATTTGAAAATGGGTATACATGTGTAAAAAACTTTATATAATTATTTAAATAAAAAGTTCCTTTTTGAGATGAGCTGTCAAATATAAATCAATTTTTTGACAGGCTTGATTGATTTTGATAAAAAATGAACATCACCACTGAATTCAGCATAGTTGAAATATATATGTAACATTAAAAATATTTATAAAAACTTATTAATATCTGAGAAAAATAGGGGGGGGGGGCACTTTACGCCCCCCCCCACCAGCACTTGAGCGGACAAATTTTGCCCAGCACTAATAGGGTTAAGCTCTCCTATCTCATTTAGCTCTCTTCTCTCCAGTGACGTAGCTAGGCTTGGCATGAGGGGCCGTGCCCACTCTCATATGTAACGCATGGTGCCCCCGTGCATCTTATGCGATATCAGTTTTCCAAAACTTCTTCAATGAAAGGATTAAGAAAGTATAAATAATGTTGCTCAAGTTTTTTGTTTTTTAAATAATTTTTTAATGATTTTGTGTTTTTAGACTTAAAGTGATTAAATTACCATTTTTGTGTACTATGATTCTTTACAATATGTAAAAAAACACAAGTGCTACCAAATCACCCTATAAGGGTTAGCTACTTAAACGTTGGCTTTTGCTGCTTATAAAAATTTGAAAATATCAAATAAACTCTCATTCTTTATGCCCCTCCTATTATTTTGAAATTATTCTGAGAACAGACGGTTCCATTTTAAAATGGTGAAAATTGCTTTATTAGTTTATTTTGTTTCCTTTCTCTCTTATGTTAATTATGTAGCAAATTTTTCAATTTTGAGTAAAAGGTAAGGTGCAGTCGGTGTATTTTCATTGACAAGGCACTGATGTACAGCTTATCTCAAACTATGAACAAATTCGTATCGATGAGGAATCGAATCCAGCGGCTTCGGTGCTTAGTTCATCATCTCAACCAACCTGTCATGCCGCCCATAGAGTATGCTGTAGGGGATACGTCAAATTAGTTTTAAAAGAACTGAAGTTATGCTCTAAAAATTTTTAGTTTTTGTTGAAGCTAAAAAACTTTTATTTGTTTTTAAAATAATTGTATCTTTTCTGTGTATTTTTCTATTACACCATATAAAAATACATACAAAAGATTTAAAAAATTTTAAAGTAAAAGTGTGTTTTTTACTTTTATTTGTTTTTAGAATAATTGTATCATTTCTGTGTATTTTTCTATTACACCATATAAAAATACATACAAAAGATATTTCAACCAATCAGAATGCTTCAAGCGACACTCACACTACAGATATATTAACTCATCACACATATAAAAATACACATAAAACATATAAATAATTTCAACCAATCATAATGCTTCAAACACATACAAACATAGAAACTCATCACATCATATATAAATACACACAAAACATATATAAATAATTTCAACCAATCAGAATGCTTCCAGCGACAGACACACACACAGACGCTAGCTATTATAATATAGAGACATTCACTATTGTGCATATTTTTTAAATTTTATCATTTTATAAAATTACAATTTTGAAATTACCCATTTAAAAATACAAAATCAAAACAAATGGAATACTTAAGTTACTTATATTCTACATGTGTAGACTATACTTCTAGTTTAATTTTAAATATTTTTACGACTAGAAATTATGAGAGTAGATTTAATAATTGTATACAAGATATTAAAGATAAAACTATATATACCAGTGATGTTAATATAATAATAGAAGGAAATATAAAATCAATAATTTTATATAAAAACTTTGACAAAATGATTAATGATGATAATGCTGACAACAATGACGAGGAATATTATGATGTAAAGGAAATTGGAGTATCCCCACAACAAGATATATTTTATGATGCTAGAGATATAGATTATTTTGGTACTCAAGATAATTGTGCTGATGGTAAAGGTGAAGAAAATGATAATGAACGAAACAATGAAGAGGATGGTAGTATTAAGGAAAAAGATTATGAAAATTGTGCCATTTTTTTAACAAGAGGTATCAAGAAAGTTGGAAAATATATCCATAATAAATTTAAACTTGAAGAAACGATGACTGAAGAACAAAAATTAGAAAAAAAGGAATTACAATATAAAGCAAAAGTATTGAAAGAAAGAATTGAAAAACAAAATGAAAAGGTAAAGAAGGTTTTAAAATTTGCAAAATTGCTAATCGAACTTGAAGAAGAAAAAGAAAAGGAGATGCAGAAAAAATTAGAAAAAAAGGAATTACAATATACGGCAAAAGTATTGAAAGAAGCAAATAAAAAGTTAGCGGAAAAGAAAATCGAAGAAGAAAGAAGGAGGCAAACGGCACAAAGGAGGTTTAAAAGATCACAAGATTTGACTAAACATCTAATGGAATATGCGATAAATCACTCATCTCAGATAAATACTCACGATAATTGTGCTGATGGTCAAGGTGAAGATTTGACTATAATACAACTAATGGAATATGAGAAAGAGAGGCGGGATCAGGCACGGATTTTTGGATTATGAATTTCATTTCGTAGCAAGTATAGGGAGATGATGGAGTTTGCCGTGTATATAGGCATTTTGCACTGCATTTTTAGAGATAGGAAGGAATATAATATGGGATGATGAATTTATTGTGAGGGGTGATGAATGACGTAAAAATAGCGAAATCATGTTATGCATATGAGACGATTCATGACTTGAATTACGGTTAATAGGTTTGGAGACAAGGTGGGGATAGTAGTTGACCGAAATATTTCATTAGTTTTTCTCTAAGAAAACACAGACGGGTCGAAGATTTAGCTTTTTGTATTTCAATTTCAAGTATAGTTAAAGCAATTAAAGACTAAGGGAAGGGAGGGTGAGAAAGCGGGCGACAAAGAGTGTGAGTTCTGGCTCACATGACACCCCCCGCCTTTGAGCGGATAATACCTTTTTAGGGGGGACCTGTAATCCAGATACAGTATACACAAATGACTTTTAACACACTCAGCTATAATAAGATAAATTCGAGCTAAATGTGATTAAAAACTATTTCGTATTGCATAGGACTCAGTGGTGGTCGACTCCTTGGCATGGACCACAAACCTGATTTTGAAAGTACTATGAACTAGCTTATATCTTTTGATTAATAAAATTTTAGAGTCACAGTCAGATTTTTTGAGTATCAAAATATTTAAAAAAAATCAGTTTAATTTTGTCAGAATATTGAGTGGCTTTTCTAGCTCTCGCTTGACGGACTCTGGACAATTTTGTCCATTGCCAATTTAAAACACATTTTTCTAAAATATCCATCATAGAAACTTCTTTCAAAAGTAACATGTTAACGTTCTCGTTATGATAAAAAATCAAAATAAAATAAAATATAATTAGCAAAAAAATTATTTTATTGTTTTTGAAAAAAAGAATATTTTGAAATTAAAGTAAAAGTTAGTATATTTGGCGTTAAATTTATATGTTTTGACTAAAGCATTCAGAGCACAATATTCTATACTGTACATTGCAAACAAACTTTTTGCACTTTTCACACTTTTAGATTGTTTTTTTAATTTGCAAAGGTAACACAAAGATCTTGATATGGAAGTCGTTGGTTGAGTAGTGTCTTGAGAAAAACCATAAAAAGAGAGTAAGTTTCTAATAGCTAAGGTTACTTCGGATATCATTGATCTTATTTTCATTGATTCTTCGGCCAGAAAGGATAAATTCTGTATGAAAACTTTTCTTTTCTTTCTTTGGTTGAAGGAAATTTGTCAGGCGAGTTGAACTTGGCAATTATCCAGGTGTTCAAGACACTAATGTCTAAATAGTTAGAAAAAACCGCATGAGTCCATTTTCTATTAGGCTTGTAAGACCTGTAGGCTCTGAGCATTTTATTGGCAACATCAGTCCTTCTTTGAGAGGCCAGAAAACTCGCCTCAGCAATTTTCGCCTCGGGAAATTTATGCCTAATAGGAAAAATCGCCGCAAGACAATTTTGCCGTAAAGCAAGTATTTATGATAAAAACAGTTTGGTTTTTGAAGTACCATTTTATCTCTTTCAAACAACCAATAACTTTTCTTCATTTTGACCACGATTCGCACATTTGGTTGGGCTAGGCTTGGGTATACATGTGTAAAAAACTTTATATAATTATTTAAATAAAAAGTTCCTTTTTGAGATGGGCTTGTCAAGTATAAATCAATTTTTTGACAGGCTTGATTGATTTTTGATAAAAAATGGACATCACCACTGAATTCAGCATAGTTGAAATATATATGTAACATTAAAAATATTTATAAAAAACTTTTATTAATATCTGAGAAAAATAGGAGGGCTCAGTGCCCGCCCTTACCTATATAATTTTGGGGCACGTGCCTCCCCCCTGTATTAATCTTTGCCCCCCCTTAAAATTTTTGGTTTTGCCCCATGCACTTTTTAAAGGAAAAATAAATAAGCAAAAAATTGTACACAATCATCTTATATAAAT